>CAUPSL010000354.1:0-83105 GCA_963514005.1 Raja brachyura
TGACAGTTTAGGTGGTCATTTAAGACAGCTTGCATGACGGGTGCGATAATGTGCTCGGACTAAGTGCGTAGTTACCAGTCGGAATTATGCTCAATGAAGTATTCACATATTATTTCTGCTTCAAATAAAGTCACAAACTAAACAAATTCACCAATCAAGACATGATATATACCACAATGACATGCAGCAAAATTATAATACCGTATCTCAACAGTTTTCACACGTTGCAATGAATGCAATTTCTATTATTTCTTTCCACTTCCAAACAAAAATGTGGTTGGATTATTCTGTTTATGATCAACCTCGATGAGATCTTTCTGTGCTGGGCCTCCTCCGAGGCCAGAGTGAGGCCCACCGTATATTGGAGGAGCAGCACCTCATATTTACTTGGGTTACAGCCCAGCGGTATGAACATTGGCTTCTCCAATTTCAGGTAGTCCTTGCTTTCTCCCTCCTTCCCCTCCCATTCCCAGCACTCCCACAGCCTATTGTCTCTGCCTCTTCCTTTCTTTTTAGTGTCCCCACCCCCCGACATCAATTTGAAGAAGAGTCTCGACCCGAAACGTCACCTATTCCTTTGCTCCATAAATACTGCCTCACCAGCTGATTGTCTCCAGATTTCTTGTCTACCAATGGGATCCCACCACTGGCCATATCTTCCCATCTCCTCCCCTGTTGGCTTTTCGCAGAGACCACTCCCTCCGTAACTCCCTGGTCAATTTGTCCCTTCCCACCCAAACCAGCCCCTCTCCTGGCACTTTCCCTTGCAACCGCAGGAAATGCTACGCTTGTGGCTTTACCTTCCCCCTTGACATCATTCAAGGACCCAAGCAGTTTTTCCAGGTGCGCAGAGGTTCACCTGCACCTCCTCCAACCTCATCTATTACATCCGCTGCTCTACATGTCAGCTGCTCTACATCGGTGAGACCGAGCGTAGGCTTGGTGATCGCATCGCCCAACACCTCCGCTCAGTTCGCAATAACCAACCAGATCTCCCAGTGGTTCAGCACTTGAGCACCCCCTCCCATTCCGAATCTGACCTTTCTGTCCTGGGCCTCTTCCATGGCCAGAGTAAGGCCCACCGTAAATTGGAGGAGCAGCACCTCATATTTTGCTTGGGCAGTTTACACCCCAGCGGTAAGAACATTGACTTCTCCAATTTCAGGTAGTCCCTGCTTTCTCCTTCCCTTCCCAGCTCTCCCTCAGCCCACTGTCTCTGCCTCTTCCTTTCTTCTTCCCGTTTCCCCCCACCCTCACGTCATTTCTGAAGAACGATCTCGACCCGAAATGTCGCCCATTTACTTCGCTCCATAGATGCTGCCTCACCCGCTGAATTTCTCCAGCATTTTTGTCTACCCATTCACACAAGTTCTGTTATCCCACATTCCTCACCAACTCCCTACATATTAGGGGCAATTTTACAGAGGCAAGTTAACTTACCAAGCCAATGCGTCTTTGTGATGTGGGAGGAAACCCACACGCTTGCAGGGAGAATGTGTACATTCAACAAAGACAGTGCCCGAGGATAGAATCGAACACAGATCTCTGGTGTGTGAGGCAGTGAGTATACCAACTGTGCCACTATATTTTGTTTTCCAACACACACAAAATTATAGGTTGATAACTTTGGTTACTAAAAAAATGAAAATATTCATTTTCAGTGTTAAAGAAGGAACTGCAGATGTTTTGTGTAACCCTCCATTTTCAGTCTTTGGTCTCTAAGTGACTCTGTCACCCTTTACAGCTACTGTATGTTTTAATTCAGTTCAAGACTGTGGGGCAGTACATTGGCCATAAAGTTGCTGCCTAAAAGTGCCAAAGACCCGTAATTGATCCTGAATATGGGTGCTGTCTGTATGGAGTGGAGTTTGCTCCTTTTCCCTTTGATCGCATGGGTTTTCTCCGGGTGCTCATGTTTCTTTCCACATTCCAAAGGTGTGCAGGAAACTATTTCAGACCCAACCCAAAAAGTAATATTTTTCTTTTGTCCAGACACTCTGTCTGACCTGTTGAGTTACTCCAGCGTTTTGTGTCTATCTTCAGTTTAAACCAGCATCTGCATTTCCTTCCTACACACCCAATACTATACGATAGAACTTTATTAGTCCCAGGAGGGAAATTGTGTGTGTGTGTGGGTATATATATTATACAAGCGCATGCACATACACACACACCGTTTTGTTTTCGCATTTATAACATTGTTTACAGAGTACTATGTTTACATATTCCGTTGTGCAGCTGCAAGGATTTCATTGTTCTAACTGGGACGTGAGAGAATAAAACACTCTTGACTATTGGCTTAGTCCGCTAATGTGTGGGATAGAACTAGTGTACAGGTGGTCGGCGTGGACTCGGTGGGCCGAAGGGCCTGTTTCCACTCTGTATCTTTAAATTAAACTAAAAACACTAAAACCAGAGGAGTCTAAAGAAGGGTCTCTTCCCGAAACATCACCCAATTTCTTCTATCCAGAGTTGCTGGCTGCTCCATGGAGTTTCCCCGCACAATTAAAGCATGGAATAGTCTTCACCCTGCCATAGTTACCCAACCACAACTAAATTTAAGGTAGCTCTTTTTACCCCAAGAACCCTTTTTTGCTTAAGTCCAGTCAAGAGTCAAGAGAGTTTTATTGTCATGTGTCCCAGATAGGACAATGAAATTGTTGCTTGCTGCAGCACAGCAGAATATGTAAACATAATACAGAACAGGAGATAAAAGTTCAATGTGTTTATATATCATAGACCACAATAAAT
The DNA here is from genome assembly GCA_963514005.1 of Raja brachyura. Next base: position 2,752 of record CAUPSL010000354.1, read on the forward strand.
AAACAGATAAAATGCAATAGGCTGTTTTTGTTCAGCCCTCCACCACCTCCAGTTTAAATTCTATTTAGAATATTTTTGGAGGGTCAGGAGACCAGAAGCAAGAGTTACTCCAGAGTGTTACTCCAGCTCCAGGGTCAGGGAGTGATTCTGCGTTGGCTTCCAGCGGTCGCGGTGAGGCGGCCGATGATGTGCTGGCCGTGGTTGTGCCTATGAAGCCTATACGTAAATCCGGCCCTGGTCATAAGATCATAAGTGATAAGAACAGAATTAGGTTGTTCGGTCCGTCAAGTCTACGCCATTCAATAATGGCTGATCTATCTCTCCCTCCTAACCCCATTCTCCTGCCTTCTCCTCATAACCCCTAACACCCGCACTAATCAACAATTTATCTACCTATTTCTGTCTTAAAAATTCCCACTGACATGTGGCCTCCACCGCCGTCTGTGGCAATGAATTCCACCCTCTGGCTAAAGAAATTCCTCCTCATCTCCTTCTTAAAGGAAGGTCCTTTTTTTTTCTGAGGCTGTGCCCTCTGGTCCTAGACTCTCCCATTAGTCGAAACATCCTCTCCACAGGCCTTTCATTGTTCGCTAAAGTTTCAATGAGGTCCCCCCCCCCCGCCCTCGTTCTCCTGATCTCCAGCGGGTACAGGGCAGCGCCAACGAATGCTCATCGTACGTTAACCCATGCATTCCTGGGATCTGTTGGGGTGAACCTCCTCTGGACCATCTCCCGGCACATCCTTCCTCAGATATGGGGCCCAAAATTGCTCAGTTACGTCAAATGCGGCTGGACCAGGGAGCCTTATAGAGCCTCAGCATTACTTCCCTGTTTTTGGAAAGAAGTAACATGAGCAAATTTGCAGATGACACTAAGCTGGGTGGCAGTGTGAACTGTGAGGAGCATGCATGAGAACGCATGGTGACTTGGACAGGTTGCATGAGTGGGCAGGTGTATGGCAGCTGCAGTATAATGTGGATAAATGTGAAGTTATCCACTTTGGTAGCAAAAACAGGAAGGCAGATTACTATCTGAATGGTGTCAAGTTGGGAAAAGGGGAAGTAGAACAGGATCTGGGGGTCCTTGTTCATGCCAATGAAAGTAAGAATGCATGTACAGCAGTGAAGGAAGCAAATGGCATGTTGGCCTTCATAACGAGGAGGTGAGTATTAGAGCAAAGAGGTCTTTCTGCAGTTGCATAGGACCCTAGTGAGACCACACCTGGATTATTGTGTGCAGTTTTGATCTCCAGATTTCAGGAAGGACATTCTTGCTATTGAGGGAGTGCAGCGTAGGTTCTCAAGGTTAATACCCGGGATGGCAGGACTATCATATGTTGATAGAATGGAGCGGCTGGGCTTGTATACTCTGGAATTTAGGAGAATAGGGGGGATCTTATGGAAACATATAAGATTATTAAGGGTTACACAAAAAGCTGGAGATGTTGAGACCCTTCTTCACACTGATGTGAGGGTGGGGAAAACGAGAAGAAGAAAGGAAGAGGAGTCCCACGACAAAAAGGTCGGGTTTAGAATGGGAGGGGGAGTTGAAGTGCTGAGCCACCGGGAGATCAGGTTGGTTATTACGAACCGAATGGAGGTGTTGGGCGAAGCGATCGCCAAGCCTACACTTGGTCTCACCGATGTAGAGTAGCTGACACCTAGAGCAGCGGATGCAATAGATGAGGTTGGAAGAGGTGCAGGTGAACCTCTGCCGCACCTGGAAAGACTGCTTGGATCCTTGAATGGAGTCAAGGGGGGAGGTAAAGCAACAAGTGTGGCATTTCCTGCGGTTGCAAGGGAGAGTGCCAGGAGAGGGGGTGATTTGGGTGGGAAAGAACGAATTGACCAGGGAGATACGGAGGGAGCGGTCTCTGCAGAAAGCCGACAGGGGAGGAGATGGGAAGATGTAGCCATTGGTGGGATCCCATTGGTAGTAAAAAAAGCTGGAGAAAATCAGCGGGTGAGGCAGCATCTATGGAGCGAAGGATTAGGTGACGTTTCCGATTGAGACCCTCAGACTAATGTCGGGGGTGGGGGGAGCGATAGGAAAAAGAAAGGAAGAGGTGGAGACAGTAGTCTGTGGGAGAGCTGGGAATGGGAGGGGAAGGAGGGAGAAAGCAAAGACTAACTGAAATTGGAGAAACCAATGTTCATACCGCTGGGGTGTAAACTACCCATGCAAAATACGAGGTGCTGTTCCTCCAATTTGCGGTGGGCCTCACTAGCCATGGAGGAGGCCCAGGACAGAAAGGTCGGGTTTAGAATGGGAGGGAGAGTTGAAGTGTTGAGCCACCGGGAGATCAGGTTGGTTATTGCGGACTGAGTGGCGGTGTTGGGCGAAGCGATCCCCAAGCCTGCGCTTGGTTTCACCGAGGTTGATCATACGATGAATAATCCAACCAGATTTTTGTTTGGAAGTGGAAAGAAATAATAGAAATTGCATTCATTGCAATGTGTAAAGAGTTGAGATACTGTATTCTAGTTTTGCTGCATGTCATTGTGGTATATATCATGTCCGAGTCCGAGTCAGCATGCATTTATGAAGGGGAAATTATGCTTGACTAATCTTCTGGATTTTTTGAAGATGTAACTAGGAAAATGGACAAGGGAGAGCCAGTGGATGTCATGTACCTGGACTTTCAGAAAGCATTTGATAAGGTCCCACATAGGAGATTAGTGGGCAAAATTAGGGCACATGGTATTGGGGGTAGAGTGCTGATATGGATAGAGAAGTGGTTGGCAGACAGGAAACAAAGAGTTGGGATTAACGGGTCCCTTTCAGAATGGCAGGCAGTGACTAGTAGGGTACCGCAAGGCTCGGTCCTGGGGCCGCAGCTATTTTCAATATACTTCAATGATTTGGATGAAGGCATTCAAAGTAACATTAGCAGATTTGCAGATGGCACAAAACTGGGTGGCAGTGTGAACCAAAGATCCTATAGCAAGCAAGATAGACCACTCCTAAATACAGTGGGCTGATGTGTAGTCCATTTCAGTAACCCGGACCCGACTCGTAGTGTAATCAACGTTGCGGGGGAACAGTTTGTGTTAATAATTTATAATTCTGAAAATGAGAAGATTTTTATCAAAGAACTTTTATTTGTACGAGGATGTTTCCATAACCGGCTTCCGTCTCCGCACTAGTACCTTTGTTCCGCTAAGGGATCTTTGGTGTGGAGACGGAAGCCGGTTACGGAAATGGGGCCAAAAATTACCCATGAACCTGCCCATGACCGTACTGCGTCTTTTTCGTCGAGTGATCTATCTTGCTTGCTATAGGATTTTGGAGTGAACTGTGAGGAGGATGCTATGAGAATGCAGGGTGACTTGGACAGGTTGGGGGAGTGGGCAGATGCATGGCAGATGAAGTTTAATGCGGATAAATGTGAGATTATCCACTTTGGTAGCAAAAACAGGAAGGCAGATTACTATCTAATGGCGTGAAGTTGGGAAAAGCAGAAGTACAACGGGATCTGGGGGTCCTTGTACATCAGTCTATGAAAGTAAGCATGCAGGTACAGCAGGCAGTGAAGAAAGCAAATGGCGTGTTGGCCTTTATAACAAGAGGAATCGAATATAGGAGCAAAGAGGTCCTTCTGCAGTTGTACAGAGCCCTAGTGAGACCACACCTGGCGTATTGTGTGCAGTTTTGGTCCCCTAATTTGAGGAAGGACATTCTTGCTATTGAGGGAGTGCAGCGTAGGTTTACAAGGTTAATTCCCGGCATGGCGGGACTGTCATATGCGGAGAGCAGCTGGGCTTGTACACTCTGGAGTTTAGAAGGATGAGGGGAATCTCATTGAACCATATAAGATTGTTAAGGGTTTGGACATGCTAGAGGCAGGAAACATGATCCCGATGTTGGGGGAGTCCAGAACCAGGGGCCACAGGTTAAGAATAAAGGGTAAGCCATTTAGAACGGAGACGAGGAACCACTTTTTCTCACAGATAGTGGTGAGTTGGTGGAATTCTCTGCCTCAGAAGTCGGTGGAGGCAGGTTTCGGTGCCTCTGGATGCTTTCAAGAGAGAGCTAGATAGGACTCTTAAAAATAGCGGAGTCAGGGGATATGGGGAGAAGGCAGGAACGGGGTACTGATTGGGGATGATCACATGATCACATTGAATGGCGGTGCTGGCTCAAAGGGCCGAATGGCCTACTCCTGCACCTATTGTCTATTGATTGGTGAATATGTTTAGTTTGTGACTTTATTTGAAGCAGAAATAACATGTGGATGCTTCATTGAGCATAATTCCGACTGGTAACTACGCACTTCGTCCGAGCACAATATCGCACGCCGTCTTAAATTACCACCTAAACTGCCATTTAGCTTCCTAAAAAGCTGCCAAGGTTGCCCGGCTGACAACAGAGACCAAAGGTTATGTGAGAGCCCTGTCCGCGTTCTCCAGAGATGCTGCCTGACCCACTGAGTTACTCCAGAACTTAGTACCTGTTCACGTTCTCAATAGATGCTGCCTGATCCATTCAGTTACTCCAGCACTTTGTACCTGTCCGCGTTCTCCATAGATGCTGCCTGACCCGCTGAGTTTCTCCAGCATTTTGTGTCTATCTTTTAAACCAGCATCTGCATTGCCTTCGCACACTCTTAGAAACATAGAAAATACATGCAGGAGGAGACCAATCTGCCCTTCGAGCCAGCACCACAATTCAATATGATCGTGGCTGATCATCCATGATCAGTACCCAGTTCCTGCTTTCTCCCATATCCCTTGATTCCGTTAGCCCCAAGAGCTAAATCTAACTCTCTCTTGAAAGGATCCACAGAATTGGCCTCCACTGCCTTCTGAGGCAGAGAATCCCACAGATTCACAACCCTCTGGGTGGAAAGGTTTCTCCTCATCTCAGTTCTAAATTTCTGACCCCTTATTCTTAAACTGTGTGTTGCCCCTGGTTCTGGACTCCCTCAACATCGGGAACATTTTTCCTGCATCTAGCCTGTCCAATCCCTAAAGAATTTTATACGTTTCTATAATATACCCCTCTCATCCTTCTAAATGCCAGTGAATACAAGTCCAGTCGACCAATTCTTTCATCATGTATAGTTTAGTTTATTGTCACATGTACCAAGTGAGATTGCATGCGCTCGAGTCAGTGGAAAAAACGTACATGTACCTGCTGTCTGTACGGAGCTTGCACGTTCTCCCCGTGACCTGCATGGGTTTTTCCGAGCCTCCGGTTTCCTCCCACACTCCAAAGACGTGCGGGTTTGTAGGTTAATTGGCTTAGTCCACATGTAAATTGTCCCGAGTGTGTGTAGGATAGTGTTTGTGTGCGGGCAATCGCTGGTCGGTGCGGACTCGTTGGGCCGAAGGGCCAGTTTCCGTGCTGTGTCTCCAACAGGTGCTTGGACTTCCAACAAACACCTACTTACCTCGGCGTAAAGTTGGACAGGTCGCTTACATTTCATCAACACGTGGCTGGTCTCCGCTACAAGGTCCTGGCATGCAGCGGCCTCATCCGACGCCTGGCAGGAACAAGTTGGGGAGCCAGCCCATCAACTCTTCACACCTTTGACTTAGCTCTTGTGTATGCCCCAGCTGGGTACTGTGCACCCACATAGAGTAGAAGTAGACATACTAGCCTGGTAGACACGAGCCTGGACAGCACCTTGCGAACCATCACTGGGTGCCTTCAACCTACTCTAGTCGAGCACTACCCTATACTTGTAGGCATTGCGCCTGCAGGGATGCGAAGGTGAGCAGCAACTCTGGCACTATCCCGTCGTGCCATAGACCCAGATCACCTCCCCCTTCAGGCTATCAGCAGAGAGCAGAGGCCACCCCGACTGAAGTCCCGTCACCCCTTTGCTCCACATGGAAAACAACTCCCAGCATCCATCCAGCCAACCGAGACAAAAGCACACTGGATAGCCACCAAGTGGTCACAGGAGTGGAAGGCAACCTCATCTCCGTTACACAGCTACATCTCTTCACCTGATAAAAGCTGTCCAGGGTCTGAGCTCCCCAGAGGAGCATGAGTGAAGCTCAACATACTTGGTACTGGAGTTGGGGGTTTCAATGCCAGAATGTGGAGATGGGAGCTCCGCCAGAGCCCAGCTTGTGAATGTGGAGCAGAACAACAGACAGCCAAGCATGTCATCTCTGGGTGCCCGCTCTACCACCCACCAAATGAAGCTATGTCAGGGCCTGGCAGACATTGACGCTAACAGAGACAACAACCTGGCTGCTCAACACCCGGCTTCAGATCTAACTATTCCTTTCGTTTATGTTTCACTCGCAAGAAGAAGAAGAAGAAGCGCCCCCTGTGGGTGGAATGCCGCGGTGCAGCACGTCTCGCCCTCCGACTGTAACGGCCCCTGACGGCGAGGGGCCGCAGTGCACCGCCTTTGTACCCCTGTCTGTAGCGCCCCCTGACGGCGAGGGGCCGCGGTGCACCGCCTTTGTTCCTCTGTCTGCAGCGCCCCCTGTCGGTGGGAGGCCGCAGTGCAGTGTCTATGGTCAGCTGGCTGCATCACCCCCTGGTGGCAGGAGGGTTGAGTTTACTTTATTGTTACGTGTACCGACATGCAGTGAAAAGCTGATGGACAACATATGATAACAATCGATCCGTCCGCAGTTTACGGATACGGGATCAAGGGAATAACGTTCAGTGCAAGACTTGTGTGACTCCAGTGCGGAGACTAGGTTTCTCCCTGTATAAGGTCATAAGTGATAGGAGCTAAATTAGGCCATTCGACCATCAAGTCTACTCCACCATTCACACAGAAAGTTGTGAATCTGTGGAATTCTCTACCTCAGAAGGCAGCGGAGGCCAATAAGAGAGTTTGGTATTCCGAAAATCGCAAGGAATCATTGATTTATCAAAGGACATTTGCTATAAAGAAAAAGCGAACCAAGCGCTGCTTGTATAATCTGTGTGTAAATTCTTATAATTATTCATAATTTATGTGTAAAAATATATTTAATCTGAGGAGCGGGGATGCCAGGTTGGGGGATAGCGGGATGTAATAGCGTGAGAGAGGGGGCAGATGCGAGTGGGTGACGGGGAGAGACATTCTCGACTGCTGGCCGCACACAGACCCGCACCACATACGCAGCCATGATCCAACCCGGGCGCTGCTGAACTGTCACTGGACCGTCCCCGTCCTCCCGAGTGCCCCATCCATGCCCGGAGGGTGGCCGGAGATGTCCGGCGTGACCCAGGCCCACAGCCAGCGCGGAGAAGCGCCAACCCCAGCCCAATCCCGCTCCAACTCCCGAGGAACCCGTTCCCCGACGAGCCGAGCACTCGCCGCCCCACCCAGTGGCCGCCGGCCAACTCCCCCGGGTCCCGGCAAAAGCCAAACACCAGCCATTAACGGAGGGACACAGAACGCTGCAACTCAGCGGCACAGGCAGCATCCACGCAGAAAAGAAATGTGTGACGTTTCGAGTCGAGCTCCTTCTCTAGAGATGTTGCCTGACCCGCAGAGCCACCGCAGCATTCCGTGTGTATCCCCATTGTCTTATTGTCCTGTTTTCACTTCTTACACTTTCTTATCTCTGTACCTCCCATCAGACTGAAGAAGGATCTCAACCCGAAACGTCACGTATTCCTTATCTCCACAGAAGCTGCCCGACCCACTGAGTAACTCCAGCACTGTGTGACATTCTTGGCATGATGCATGCCGCCCCCCAATGGCAGATTGCGTGGCCGGCAGTCCCCCTCGGATTGGCGGTGACGTTAGTGTGCTGGTCATGCAGCTCCCACTTGCTTCCTCACCCCCTCCCTTCTCCCCTCCCACCTCCTCTCACCCCCTCACTCAGCTCCATATCTCCCCCACTCTCCCCTTATAACCCCTCTCCCTTCTCCCCTTCCCCTCACTTCCGCCCCTTGCCTCACCACCTCTCCCCTCCTCCCCCCTCCTATCTCCCCAATTCACCCCCTCTTCCCCCACCCTGCACCTTCCCCCCCACTCCCCTCCCCATCCCCCCTCCCACCCCCCTTCCCCCCCATTCAAGCACCAGTAATGTCCACACATTAGTAATGTCCTGTTTGCCATCTTGTTGACTCTCTGTGTTCCCCTCCTGCAGTGTTGAGGAGTCATTGCTGTGGACGGAGAGATGGGGACGTGAGAAGCCATTGAGGGCGATCAGGGGGCCGGTGAGCCTCCCCCCCCCATTTGCTCGGTGTGTGGGCTGAGCTTCGAGGGACTGAGCTACAGTGGAGCACAACACATGGCGTGGCACAACAAGGAGAAGCGTTATGAGTGCGACATGTGTGGCAAGGCCTGGCAGAGCCCGAGTCGGCTGGAGACCCACCGGCGGGTGCACACGGGAGAACGCCCCTTTGACTGCTCCGACTGTGGCAAGAGCTTTACCCAGTTGTCGGGGCTGCAGGTGCACCGGCGGGTGCACACGGGAGAACGCCCCTTCATCTGCTCCGACTGCGGCAAAGGCTTCAAGTCGTCACCAGACCTGAAGGTGCACAGGCGCCTGCACACCGGCGAGAAGCCATATGACTGCTCCACCTGCGGCAAGAGCTTTGCCCGGTTGTCGGGTATGCAGGAGCACCGGCGGGTTCATAGCAGTGAGCGGCCCTTCACCTGCTCTGACTGCGGCAAAGGCTTCAAGTCGTCGCCAGACCTGAAGGTGCACAGGCGCCTGCACACGGGGGAGCGGCCCTACACCTGCAGCGACTGCGGAAAGGGCTTCACCTGCTCCACCAGGCTGCTGGAGCACCAGCGGGTGCACACCGGTGACCGTCCCTTCCCCAGGCCCTTCGGCTGCTCCGACTGCGGCAAGAGCTTCAAGAGGCCGCAACAGCTGAAGATCCACCGGCGGGTGCACACGGGCGAGAAGCCCTATGGCTGCTCCACCTGCGGCAAGAGCTTTACCCAATCATCGGGGCTGTGGTTGCACCAGCGGGTGCACAGCAGTGAGCGGCCCTTCACCTGCTCCGACTGCGGCAAAGGCTTCAAGTCGTACACGAACCTGAAGGGGCACAGGCGCCTGCACACCGGCGAGCGGCCCTACACCTGCAGCGACTGCGGAAAGGGCTTCACCTGCTCCACCAGGCTGCTGGAGCACCAGCACACCCACACCGGCGAGCGCCCCTACACCTGCGCCCAGTGTGGCAAGGGCTTCACCCAGTCCAGCATCCTGCTGCAGCACCTGCGAACCCACACCGGCGAGCGCCCCTACACCTGCACCCAGTGTGGCAAGGGCTTCACCCAGTCCAGCAACCTGCTGTACCACCAGCGGGTGCACGCTGGTGACCGCCCCTTCCCCAGCCTGGTGTGTGGAGAGCGCTTTGCCATGTCCTCCCATGCCCTGTCTCACCAGCACATGCACACCAGTGGCCAGCCCTACGACTGTCCGTACTGCGGTGAGGCGTTTGACAGCTTGCGGGGGTTGCGGCAGCACCGACGGGCCCACGCCGGTGAGCGGCTGCTCCCACTGCAGCAAGCCCCTCAAGAGCCTACGGGGTCTGCGGGAGCACCAGCGGCTACACACCAGAGAGAGACCCTTTGTGTGCGCTGAGTGTGGCAAGGGTTTCACCTGCGTATCCAGCCTGTGGCAGCACAGGCGTGCCCACAGCGGTGAGCGCCCTTCCCCTTCCCATCCTGTGGTAAGGGCTTCACCCGTCTTTGTTAATATTGGTCAAATTAAAGACACCATTTATGATGAGGGTTTTATCATGAATGATAAAACGGGGGAATGTTAATATTGGCCAAATTAGAGACACCATAAAATGGAGGGCCCCTTCACTTGTCAGAATTGCTAAACCCTTGTAAGCTGAACTCTACAGGCTTTGGTTGGCGTCAACCTGTCTAGGCTCAGACTGGTATGCAGGATGGTGAGGGGTCCAGGTGTTCTCCCTGTTTCTCTTAAATTTATAAAATGTATAGCAGTTTTGCAAACGAACCTTAAATGCATCATTTCGATTGGATCACTGCAAAAGCAATGTGAATAGTATAAATAATGTTGCAAGACAGTCACCCTGTTAACCGATGATTGGTTGAACTGTTGAACCTTGGAGAAACTGTTTGAATCTCAGGGCACATGTTTCAATATTTATTCTTGTTTGCTTCCCTTTCTTTCAAATAAAATGTATTATTGGGTTAGGGAAATATCTGTCGTGTATGGGGTTAATTGATATCTGTTATTGGATTGTGAAGAGACCACCCCATGTGGTTCGACCCCTCGAGGTCCGGGGACCTATAAAGGTTCGCTACCACGAGGTCCTGTGTCAATCTTCTGGGAGAGTGCTTAGGACTGCATGACCTTCTGCAGTGTCTCTGTTTGAGCGAGGCCAAGAGGGCTTGATAAGGCAGAGCTGAGGATCGAACCCACAGTGGTTAGGTACAGTAGTTGGAACTGTAATTGTGTTTTGTCAAAATAAAGTTTAGATGCGCAGGTGCTTGACCTAGTGATCTTTGACTGAAACTAGACTGGGGGGAAGCTTAGAATGAGCAATTTACATTGGGGGCTCGTCCGGGATCTCAACGGACCCCTAAACACAAGTTTACGATCAAGGGTGGTGAGCTGTTTCGATCTTGAGTGCAGTAATCGGGCCCACTGTGCGGTTTTCGCGTTGAATTTCAGAACTTCGCTAGTCGTAGCAGATCGATCATTCGCGGGCTTGGGAAAGTGTCCTATCGAGATCATTAGAACAGAGTCTAGCAAGCACTGGGGGATGGTTAGCACTCCTTTGGGTTAGGGGCCCATAAAGCAGGGCGGGGAGTGGCCCAAAACCTGGTCGTAGTTGGCAGACTGCAGCTGTTTTAACAAGAGCCTGACGGCTTCATTGGGCGAGAGGTGGCCTACTGTCCAGATTTGGTATCCAATTGGCGGGGTATTGAAACACAGGTCTGGTTTACGTATTGATCTATCTTTGCTGGGAGGGCTGATTGTTAAGGTGCGTTTGGAAAATCAGCATTGACTACCAGCGCGAAGAGGCTAGGCGCTGAATCCTCAGTGCCCAGCAGAGAGGTGTGTCTGCATGAGGATATCCGAGTCCCTCCCTGGATTGACGGACGAGGAATCTCGTAAAGATACTGGGCTAGGTGGCTAGAGTATACATTGGCTGAGAATACACTAGTCCATTCGAGTTTTCATTGGGCAATTTAGTCTGATTTTGAGAGCCTGCGTATGTGGAGGGATACGCACTAACACTAGGAGTCCAAGAACGAGTCTAGATTTGCAGAATCAAATTTCCAAATACAGAATTTTACATTGAAGTTCTGCCCGTACGGTAGAATTAGAATTCTGTGTGGATAGAACTTCGGAATTTGTACAAGTTCATGATCGATTCCGAATAGTGGCTGATCAACAGTGAATAGTAACCCTCTGATCGATGGTTGAATAGTACCTGGTGGCGAAGAGTAACTGAGAGACGGGAACCTGATTTACTTGGTGAAAAGTAATCCGAATGCGAAGGGTGCCCCTAATTCTTTAGAAATTAGAGAGGGGGAAAAGAGGTTCCCCTATAGAAGCCCAGTGTTAGCGTGAGGATAGTAACATTCGGGAGGAAAAGTAGTCATTTTAGGAATCGTACCCCTCAGCAAAGAGTAACCTAGGAAGGGGGAAATCGGAGGGAGAGGTTCACTGATTGATAGGTTCAGTGAGATCGAGTGTTTGTAAACTGTGCGCTAGCACGTTAAATCATTTTTGTAAATTGTAAAAATCTAGCATCTTTTTTTAAATATTGTTATTGGATCCGAATTGTGTAAATATTTTGTGTATGTAAATAGATTTAGAGTGTATTAAGATTTAGAAAGTTAAATTTGGAGTGTGTTCGCGGACCGCTGTTTGTATTGCTACGTGTGTGAGTGCTTTAGGATTTTTGCGTATTAGATAATTAAAGTAAAAGTGTGTTTGAATTAAATATTTGTAATTGATTAGATCGAGGTATTGTGAGAATCTCAGTCGTGGTGGTTCGATCAGGGTTTTTACTCTTTTGATCACTGTCGTTCCGCTGACCAATTGCGCAACGAGGAGAATTTATTAGAGTGTAATTTACCTTCGTAATAAGTGGTTTATTGTGATTTATGCAGGAGTGTGGTTAGGGCAGGAACGTGCCGTGAGTAATTGCTCAGGGTAGGCACTCAATCCGCTTTTTAAAAAATCAAACCGCGCATGCGCAGATTGTTCGCCCCATTAAATAAATAAATAAAAACAGTGACATTTCAATTTTCCCAATGCTTCCTAGTCCTAGACCAATTGGGGGAACAGTTCCTTTCACAGCATGTGGAGAGTCTGTGCCAGGGGTAAAATTGTGGGGAGGGCACGAGTGTTGATAAGGAGGGTGTCAGGGATAATGCCAGTAACTCACTCACTCACCGCTACCACAGCTCTCCGGGCGCGAAGCCACGCACTGTAGCTGGGGATAGAAGCAGCTCGGGGAGCGGCCACCCGGACCCGACAGCAGAACTGGCCGCCACTTCAGCGCCTTCTGCCAACCCGCTCACCTTTGGCAGTGCTCTCCGTCTGAACACCTCTTACCTGCCGTTCGCCAACTTCGCTCATGTCAGCGGCTTCCTGCAAACCCTTAAAGTCCCACAGCTGAGTAACCTCAATCGTGCTGTCGGAATTTAATGACCCGAGTGAGGCCAGCGAGCAGCAGGAGAGAGGTTTTTAGACGGAGAGCTGCCAGAGGTGAGCAGGGACCGCAGAAGGTGCTAAGATGGCGGCTGGTTCCACTGTCCGGCCCAGCGGCCGCTCAGCCACCCGAGCTACTTCTCTCCCCCTCCCCCCCCCCCCGCGGCCTCAATGCAGTGGCATTCCACGCCTCCATGCAAAGAGCATCGCAAGTGGCATTATCCCAATCCCCTCATTCATAACATTTGTGCCCTCCCCGCAACTTTACCCCGGGCCAGACTCCCCATACGCTGTGAAAGGAGCTCTCCCCCCCCCCCCCCTACCCCCACACCCCGGGAAATACGTTTTTTAAAAACATTAACACAAAATATACTGACCACATTATCGGTACACGAGCTGCATTCTTCTCTCTTTGTTTCCTAACATACACTTAAAATATTGACAAACCATATTTGGAAACCACGCCAAGAAACTTGCGCTGCACGTGCGCAGTAGACTGATGCGCATGCGCAGTGCTGCAAAGGCAGAATGTCTGCTGCCTTCAGCCCCGCTTGCAACTGACGGCTTCAGGCAGCGCTGATGGCACGTGGGCTGCACAGAGCTCCCGTGTTACAAGTGCTGCAGATGGAAGGCACGGAGAATTATGCTTACCTAAGAGATCGATCTCTTACATAGGCATAATTCTCCCATGCCTTTACTATTTATATTTAGTTATTACTCTGTTATAATTTTAGTCAGGGTAGGCAGTGCATACCTTGCCTACCCTGACTGCACGTGCCTGGGTTAGGGATACTTCTAACAAGTGGACTAATTTATTTTTTTTGTTCAATTTTGCTTACGTGTTTGGAGTTCATTTGCATGTGTTTAGATTAAGGTCGGGGATAGTAAACGGGCTGCGAAAACGTGGGTGATTGTGGTTGGTTATTTCCTGGAGCTTTTTGATTTGAATATTATTTAAAACTACTTTGGTAACTTCTAAATTAGAAATGGAAATTGTTAAGAGGTGCTAGTAGCTTGAGAGTTGCTTCCCTATCCAAAAGAATGGGGTACCACGCAAATAAAGATATGATCGTTGACTCGGAAAGTCCTTTACAAGAAATATGCAGTGAATTTCCACAAAAAGCTGACCGATTGACAATTCTTTCCGAATCATTAAATAGACAATTAGGGAATTAATTATGGCCCAGAGGGGGCATAGATACAGTAAAGGGATTGTAATACATTGAGCAGATTATATGTCAATGTAGCAATAATTCAGAGGCAAAGGAACTAATCGAATTGTGGATAAATTGTTTTGAGGAACAGAAAGCAAGTAGAGAGGAGGAAAGAATGGCAAGTTGGAAGGAAGCAACTTTAAGGCGGGGAATAAAATTAGAAGATACTGAAGCATTTGAACCTCCAGGTAATCTAAGGGAAGATCCTGAGAGTATTAAGGATAAAGGGAGAAGGAAGTCTTCACAGAAAGGCTGTCATCCATAACTTTTAAGATCCGATGGTTGGCACTGGTTACGAGGGGGCTGACGGTGATTATTTAGAAGATTGGGAGAGTGTTAGAATTAGGAATTCACGTCCACCACCTTATTCAACCTATGATCCCAATACCTTGAATGCACATCGCGGAGCTCGTGACAGGAATAGGCAATCAAATTCCAGGGCACAAACTTCCTTAAACCCGACCGATCCACCCATTACAGACAGTCTTAGAGTTCACGGTACCAGAAGCCAGACTAGAAAAATAACTAAATTAGTTAAGGAGAAAGAAGAGCATACCCCTAGACAAATTGAACGAGCAGTTAATAAATCATTTTGAAATTACCGTGAACCCCCTGGTGAAGGGGAAGATACATGTAGTATGTAAGTAAATTTTATTTATATAGCACGTTTAAATCAACTCGCGTTGAAACCAAAGTGCTTTACATAAAAGAAATAATAAAAGAAATAATAATGTTTCTGTTCATCCATTGAAAAATTCAAAATAAGAAAAATGACATAACACATTATAGAATTCAACATGAACGTCCCCCCACAACAGAATCAAAATTTGCCACTGTGGGGAAAGGCATCAAAAAGTTTAGTCCTCTTCCTCTGTGAAACACCCGAGGCCTATTTGTGGCCTCCGCAGCCTGTCCGATGTTTTCAGGCCCTCTTTCCCGGAAAGCTGGAACTCCGGCGTCGGGTGAACACTCCTCGGCGGCTTGGAAAATGTCTGGAGCGGCCGCTTCCTCCCCGGAGACCGCGGCACCCAAAGCCCTCAGGCCGCGCTGGTTGGAGCTCCGACTCTGGCGATCTTGGATCCCAGGCTCCACGGTGTTTTAAATCCAGCACCGCTGGTTCGTGGCTGGACGCAACGCAGCCACAGCTCCTCGGATGCTGTAGTCGGTGGCTTACCGCACAGCGACCCGGTAAGGCATCGCCCGCTCCGTGTCAGTGTCCCAGCACTGTGCCACCGCCGAAGCTGTAGCCCCAGCCGGTCCAGACAGGAAACGCCGCTCCAGTTTTGATGGTAGGCCGCGAGGAAGGGGCGAAGAAGCAGCTCGGAGGGAAGTCGCCTCACTGACCAGGTAGGGACTAGGAAATAAAGTTTTCCCCTTCCCCTCCCCCACTCACCACATAAAAGACCTCCAACTGACATTTATTTTTTAACAGGACTAAAAAATAAAAATAAAAAAGGGTGAAAGGGCAGACTGCAGGCAGAGCAGCCATCAAAGACCGGGGCCGAAGATATGCCAGCCATCAGGAATGGGCCAGTGTTATAGTTGCGGAGGGGTAGGTCAATGGAGTAGGGGGTGCCCAAATAAAGAAAGGAACGAAAGTGGGGGTCACAGAAGAAATTTCCAAGAATCAAGAGAATGGAGGGATCAACGGGATCTTAGAGTACAGAGGGAACTGGCAGGAAAACCAAGAGCCAAAGCGACAAATCCCCTTTTCCCAGAACAACCCATTCACACACCTATGATTAGCAAACCTAGTAGTGACTGGAGCAAGTCTGACGAGGAACCTATGTTGTCTCTATAGGTTGAAGGTAAAATCTGCACCTTCCTTGTAGACACAGGCGCATCCATGTCGCCTCTTCAATCAATTTATTATTAACCAGAATCAAGAGAAGTTCAGACCCCGTCCGGGTTTCAAGGACAAGTTTGCCAGTATCCCATCTCTGAGGCAGTCAAAGTAGTATATGGAGGAAAGGCAATCAAACAGATTTGTGATAACCACCGGATTTGATTGCAACCTGATGGCGAGAGATTTACTCTGTGCTTTCCAACTAAAAATAGAATGTGGCGATAGAGGTACAGTAGTGACCCCCTGGGCCCCTGTATGACAATGTTACTCCATAGTGACCCCTCAATGGTGATCCTTCGATCTGGACGAAGAACCCCACTTCACATTACAATGGCTTACGATAGGAGTGGAAAGAACAGCGAGCAGGAAACCTTTAAATCATACGAAGGACAGGAATGGGAAGTAGAAGGGTTGCCACTAGTGGAATGAAAAGAGGGAGCTGCCAAATGCTAAAATACCAGCACAGTTATGGAAAAGAACTGACAAAATTGCTCCTCACATCATCCGAAAGGTGAATTTCCCGGCTAGAGCTAAAGACCAAGGAACGATGGTAAGAAAGGCAGACCCGAATAATTATCAAAAGCAGAATTTGTCTAATCAATATGTTGTTGAATTTTTACCAAGGAAAATTGTTACCCACTTACATCATCATCTTGGCAGTGAGGGACACAAGTATGTGGACCCTCAAGTATGGCCGGAGGACACAGCTCAGGTAGGATGCATGAACATCAATTCCATCCGTGCAGCTATCCAGAAAGGGGTAACACTTACTTCAATCCAACAATATCCTTTGAAACTGCAGGCCATCAGCAGCATTGACAAATTAATTTGGGGTTTGCTAGAACAAGGAATATTGGTGAAATGCCAATCAATCTGTAAATTGATTGGCATTTTTCCCGTTTCAAAACCGGAAAAGGAGGGCCAATATAAACTCGTACAAGACTCAAGATAAATCAATTCCGTTGTAGAACCGAATTTGTCAATTCGCCTACTTTATTTTCCAGGTGTATACAGGATCAACTAAGTACTTTGAAGTTCATAATTAATTCAACAGTCGTGCAGTATGTTGATGACCTATTAGTGACTGGTAAATATTAGTCCAGTAATCGGAAAGACACTGCACAACTACTAAACCATTTAGCCGATCTAGGATTTGTGGTCTCACCATCAAAAGTACTGGTAGCTCAGGAAAAAGTAAAATTTCTAGGAATTACTAGACTAAGTGGGACCAGTTGGGTCCCAGCATCACACGGGAGGGCTGGTCACCAACGCAATATTCCAGCTCTCCACCAATTGAAATATTGCTCGCCAGTGTGGGAGGGGTGGGGGGGCTTTCTGTTGCGCTAGTATGGGTGTTGCGGGCCAACAGTACTGGTTTCCAGAGGGCTAGTATGGATATTGTGGGCCGTATGGATTCATAGGCAGGAAGCCAACTGTTGCGACGATTTTAAAAGCCACGCCAAGGCAAACAATTTGGCCACAGCCGCAACCACCTGACAACCAAAATCTACTTTGTGAACACAAACTTTTTAAAAAGGCGAGGCAAACAATTTGGCCGCAGCCACCCCACAAACAAAATCCATTTTGTGAACTCAAACATTTTAAAAAGGCGAGGCAAAACAATTGGGCCGCAGCCACGTGACAACCAAAATCCATGTTGTGAACACAAACTCTTTAAAAAGGCAAGGCAAACAATTGGGCCGCAGCCACCTGGCAACCAAAATCCATTTTGTAAACACAAACTCTTTAAAAAGCCGAGGCAAACAATTTGCCCGTAGCCACCTGACAACTAAAATCCATTTTGTGAACACAAACACTTAAAAAAGGCAAGGCAAACAATTTGACCTCAGCCACCTGACAACCAAAATCAATTTTGTAAACACAAACTCTTCAAAAAGGTGAGGCAAACAATTTGGCTGCAGCCACCTGACAACCAATATAATAAGAATAAACAAGAACTTACCAGCTCGACGTTTGATCCTTATTTTATGAGGAGTTACGATGAGGGTTTCGCGAAGACCCCGCCAGCATGCATCCGTGACATTCTTCAAAGCAGTGGTGTGAAATCCCAGATAGTAGAGTTGACTGAAGATAGTAAGATAAGAGAACCAGCATACCAGTTGACCTTATAATAGAGGGTTGGGAGTGGAGGGCATGAAATCCCTCAACGTAACTCCTCATAAAATAAGGATCGAGCATCGAACTGGTAAGTTCTCGTTTTATCTTACTATTTTACTTCGGAGTCACGTGAGTGACTTCGTGAAGATTTCAAAGCTCTGGGATTTCATGCCCTGGAAATGAGTCCATCCTCACACACTGCCATAATGACTAATGGAGGAAGTATGTTAACGTATTTCAGACTTGAAACAGAGCAGAAAAACAATAATGCATTTATTAACAACTAATAATAAACCCCTAACTTCGGGGAAATTAAGAAACAGAACTTAAAATAGTATCTGCAAAAGTTGCAGGTATGGTCACAGGTTTGTTATAAAACCATTGAAAAGTTGACTCATTGGGCCAACCCACCATTATGTGGATGTGGTCCATGGGAACTTCCATCATTCTCGCCGCTGATGTAGCCGCAGCCCTGGTAGAATGCGATTTGAAAACATCAGTGTCTACCCTTGCTGCACCTAACACCACCCTGAGCCACCTTGAAATGGTCTGAACAGTTACCCTATGGTGAGGGCGTTTAAAACTGATTTAAAGGCCCATTTCCGCACCCCTGGGATTTTTAGTAACCTTTAAGTAGTGTCGAAGGCGCGTAGTTATACAAAGGCGTCTGTCTAATGGATAGGCCAAGATCTCCAATTTTAGGCCAGATGACCCTGGTCTGTTTTGTTTTAATAACTCGTTTACATAAAAGGTCAGCTTGTTAGAAGTTGATACCATGGTATCCAATTTTAATTTATGCAGGGTCTGGACCCGCTATGCAGTAACAAGTGCCATCAGCATCACTACATTGTAGGTGAGCTTGGTCAATGAGAGTGACGTGAATGGTGCCCAACCCCTGAGCAGGGACAAAACCAGTCCGATATCCCAGGTTTGAGAATATCGAGGCCTGGGAGGATTAAAATTAAAAATACCCCTCATAAGTTTAGACACCAGGGGATGGGATCCCACTCCAAGGTGTTCTAACCTAAGCCCGAGGTAGGACGATAAAGCACACCTAGCACAGTTGATGGCACTATAACTGAGGCCCTCGTCGTAGTGAAGGCTAGCCAGGAATTCCAGTACATCCGTAAAGGTGGTGGTACCAGTCCTGGAACAAAATACCTCATATTTTTTAACATGGGTGCAGTATTGTCTCCTGGTGGACTCCCTGCACGACGCTGTGATGGTTCTGTCCGTCAGCCCGAACTCCAGGAGCCATCTATTCAGAACCTGCAAGCCAACAGGTTCGTGTAA
Source organism: Raja brachyura (assembly GCA_963514005.1). The sequence continues at coordinate 21,786 of CAUPSL010000354.1, forward strand.
TCATGGTATGGATGATTTTCCCTTGTCACGGGATGTATCAGGAGATTTTGGACTTTGGGAATCGGGAGACATGGTTCTTTCGCCATGTCGAGGACCACAGGGAACCATGGCTGCATAGGCCAGTCGGGTACTATCAGAATCCCTGATGTGGAGTCTAATTGAATTTTCCACAATACCCGACTGAAGGGGGAAATGTGTAGAAAAACATATTCCCCCAATGTAGCGAGAAAGCGTCCATTGCTACTGCCCCAGGGTCTGGTTCCCATGCAACATATGTTGGTATCTGAAGTCTAGATGCGAAAAGGTTGATATCTGGCGTTCTATACCGAGCTATAATGTCGATAAATACCTGGTGGTTCAACATCCATTCGGTGTTTTCATTGAATATGCGTGACCTGGTGTCCGCCACTGTGTTGAGCTTACCTGGAAGGTAGGTAGCTGATATCCAAATGTTTCTTTCTATACACCAGTGCCAGATTGAATTTGCCAAATCATCACAAGATATCGACTTGATACCACCCATATGATTAATATATGCCACCACTGTGGTGTTATCTATTTGTAGGCGAACATGCAGATGGTGCATATCTGTAGAGTAGGCCCGCAGTCCATGAAATGCTCCCAACATTTCTAAATAGTTAATACCTTGTGTCCAAAGTAAAAGTAGATTTGTGTATATCCCATCTACAACCACAACTGGAGGTGGTATCGGTAGCTCCCCAGCCGTGAGCGCTGGCGTCAGTTTGTCACACAACTGAAGGGTTTGTAATTGTGATGGGACTGAAGCAATGTCGAATATTGCTAATCCACCATCGCAGTTCGGTGTTTGCTTTGGCCGGTAGCTGCATAGGCCTGTCAAAATGACCAGCGTGGGATTTGAGTGCTGAAATGTTGGCTCTTTGTAAATTTTGGTAATGCAATGGTCCATATTGTGTGGCTGGAATTGTAGCCACAAGTTTCCCAATTACCCTGGCAGCATGCCAAATGGTTGGTCTACTGGCGCAAACAAGGCTATTGCATGCCTCTATTAAGTCTGTAGCCTTGCTTTTTGGCAAGGTGACAGTCATGTTAACAGAGTCGATTGTGAATCACAGATAATCCATTATTACAAAAGGCATTAACTTGGATTTGTCTGGATGGATGTTAAGTCCCAATTTTTCAAATAGAAGCTTGGTGGCTGTCACAGCCAATTTAGCCAGTTCCAAGGTTTTCCCCACAATTAGGATGTCATCAAGATACGGCATGACAATATGCTCTTGTTTCCGTAGAGACGCCAATGCTGGTTTCAATATTTTGGTAAATGGCCTGGGGGCTGTTGTTAGTCCATTAGGCAGGGCTTTATACTGCCATAGCTGCCCCATCCAGATGAATTTCAAATATCTGCGGTGATCTTTATGTATGGGTACTGAATAGTATGCATCTTTTAGATCGATGCAAGCCATGAAGTACCCTTTGGAAACTAGTTGTTTAGCAGTCACAAATGTTTCCATTTTGAAGTGGGTATATTGCACGAAAGTATTCAGTTGTGTCAAGTCAATGATATTGCGGCATCCACCATCTTTTTTGGTTTTGGTGAAGATGTTTGATACAAACTCAAGAGGTTCATGTTTAGTTTTCTCTATTACTATATTTCTCTATTACTTAGAATGCAATCTAAGTAGTGCCACATGACCTTCCACTTTCTCTTTTTGTGAAAGCACAAATTTCCGGCTAGGTACATGTTGAACTGGTAGGAGGAGTTTGTCAATGAATTCAATTTTGTATCCCTGAATAATGTGCAATATAAAGAGATCAGAAGTTATAGAACTCCATGCATCCCGAATCAAGTGTAATCTACCCCCTATTTGTGAAGTTACACATGCGATACTCCCAAGGCAACCAGACCCACCTACCTCCATGATTACTGGTGGCGTTGGGTCGGCTTCTTCCGTCCTTGGCTCTAGGGAGGTGGAGGCGCTGTGGTGTGGGGTTGGCGCATCTCCCACAAAGGCAGCTCTCGGGCAATGCCTAAAAAAGACCTTTGTGTGAATGGTGCGGCCTTCGGTGTTTCACCCGCCGACATTCCGGTATGGTAGCAGGGCCTGTTGGTGGTTACATAGTGCTGCTGCTGTCGGCTTACTGTTGAGCTGATGGTAGTCGGTGCCTTGATCATGCCCACCACATTTGCTTCTTCATCAAGGTCTTTAACCTGCTTCAGCAGGTTGTCCCAAAACAGCAGAGCAGGCGGTGGTGTGCTGCTAGTTTTGCACAACCCTGCGAATTTAGGGTTGAGCGTAGGACGGATCACACTTTTTCTGAAGCAGTTAATTTCAAACTGGACGTTGCAAAGTAGTGCTAAAGCGTCCTGTTGCTCATCCATCATATCGGTACCATCCACAGATCTGGCAAACGCAGTGATTCCCGCAGCTAGCAGTTTCAATATCTTCTGCATCTTGATTTCTTGAGCCCTGGTGCTGGGACTAATGTTCCCCCAGATGGGGTTGTTGACTGCCGGTACATTGAGAGACATACATTTCTCTGGAACAAGGTATTTGGCCGTGGTATCATTGATAACTTGTTCCTGCAGCTGGTGCATTGTTAGATAATTAATGCTCGCCGCCAGCTGCGGTTGTAATGGCTGTCCCTTCTGGGATGGTATTGCGAATTTCGATACCATATCCAGGAGCTCGTCTTCTGCACCCTGAGCATGTTGGGTTCTTCAGCCAACCCCTCTTCAGAGTCAGCCCAGCCCTGACTCCTAATGCTCCCCTGCAAAGAGGGTGAGACATTGGGAAGCCCTGGAAAGGGTACTGCCGGGGGTCTGCGAAGAGACCCACGGTGACCAGACTCCTGCTGGAGTAGGTCACATTGGAGTAATTGCTCCACCATATGCTCCATGCGGAATAATCAACCGCCATCGCTGTCCGCGGATGGCAGGTCGTCAGGCCCGGACTCAGCCGATTCAACGAGGCTTCCCGACTTCTGGGTGGCCATTCCGCGGTGGTCCTCCAGAATATAGCGGTAGGAAGTCGGGGGCACCCGTATGCTCAACGGCCAGCTCAGGTGTTGTTGGCCGCTGTTTCCTGCCCGCGGTCCCGTGGTCCTCCGCAGTCTGTCAGGAAGTGGCCCATTACTTTCCTCGAACTTTTTCCATACTCGAGGTAGTGGGTACTCTGGAATACAAATATGAAATATTTCAGCCCATTAGAGTTCCCTAACCACTCTAGGTTAGCGGTACTTACCAGAGGATTACTGTTTCAGCTTGGCGGTAGAGGAGCAGCGCTCCTCCCAGCCTGTGGCTGTGCAATGCTTTCGACAATATGACGCACATGCCTGCTGGCGGGGTCTTCAAGAAGTCACTCACATGACTCCGAAGTAAAATCCATTTTGTGAACAAAAACTCTTCAAAAAGGCGAAGCAAACAATTTGGCCGCAGCCACCTGACAACCAAAATCCATTTTGTGAACACAAACATTTTAAAAAGGCGAGGCAAACAATTGGGCCACAGCCACCTGACAACCAAAATCCAATTTGTAAACACAAATGTTTTAAAAAAGGTGAGGAAAACAATTGGGCCGCAAACACCTGACAACCAAAATCCATCTTGAACACAAACTTTAAAAAAAGGCAAGGCAAACAACTGGGCAGCAAGTACCCACCTGACAACCAAAATCCATTTTGTGAATATAAACTCTTCATAAAGGTGAGGCAAACAATTTGGCCGCAGCCACCTGACAGCCAAAATCCATTTTGTGAACACAAACATTTTAAAAAGGCGAGGCAAACAATTTGGCTGCAGCCACCTGACAACCAAAATCCATTTTGTGAACACAAACATTTTAAAAAGGCGAGGCAAACAATGTGGCTGCAGCCACCTGACAACCAAAATCCATTTTGTGAATCCAAACTTTTTAAAATGTAGAGCCAAACAATTGGGCCGCAGCCACCTGACAACCAAAATCTATTTTGTTTTTTTTTTGAACTCCACATTTATTGACATAACAAAATACACATACAGGCAAAACAAAGAGACACACAAAAGACAATCGCAAAATGACAAAATACAAATCACCTAACCTCTATTTGCATCACATCGGATCCTCTTAACATTCTATCTTACCATATCACCATATAACCATATAACAATTACAGCATGGAAACAGGCCATCTCGGCCCTTCAAGTCCGTGCCGAACAACTTTTTTCCCTTAGTCCCACCTGCCTGCACTCATACCATAACCCTCCATACCCTTCTCATCCATATGCTTATCCAATTTATTTTTAAATGATACCAACGAACCTGCCGCCACCACTTCCACTGGAAGCTCATTCCACACAGCTACCACTCTCTAAGTAAAGAAGTTCCCCCTCATGTTACCCCTAAACTTCTGTCCCTTAATTCTAAAGTCATGTCCTCTTGTTCGAATCTTCCCTATTCTCAAAGGGAAAAGCTTGTCCACATCAACTCTGTCTATCTCTCTCATCATTTTAAAGACCTCTATCAAGTCCCCCCTTAACCTTCTGCGCTCCAGAGAATAAAGACCTAACTTATTCAACCTATCTCTGTAACTTAGCTGTTGAAACCCAGGCAACATTCTAGTAAATCTCCTCCGTACCCTCTCTATTTTGTTGACATCCTTCCTATAATTGGGCGACCAAAATTGTACACCATACTCCAGATTTGGTCTCACCAATGCCTTGTACAATTTTGACATTACATCCCAGCTTCTATACTCAATGCTCTGATTTATAAAGGCTAGCATACCAAAAGCTTTCTTTACCACCCTATCTATATGAGATTCCACCTTCAAGGAACTATGCACGGTTATTCCCAGATCCCTCTGTTCAACTGTATTCTTCAAATCCCTACCATTTACCATGTACGTCGTATTTTGATTTGTCCTGCCAAGGTGTAGCACCTCACATTTATCAGCATTAAACTCCATCTGCCATCTTTCAGCCCATTTTTCCAACTGGCCTAAATCACTCTGTAGACTTTGGAAATCCTCTTCATTATCCACAACGCCCCCTATCTTGGTATCATCTGCATACTTACTAATCCAATTTACCACCCCTTCATCCAGATCATTGATGTACATGACAAACAACAAAGAATCCAACACAGATCCCTGAGGCACCCCACTAGTCACCTGCCTCCAACCCGACAAACAGCCATCCACCATTACCCTCTGGCTTCTCCCATTCAGCCACTGTTGAATCCATCTTGCTATTCCTGCATTTATACCCAACAGTTGAACCTTCTTAACCAACCTTCCATGAGGAACCTTGTCAAAGGCCTTACTGAAGTCCATATAGACAACATCCACTGCTTTACCCTCGTTTATCTTAGAAACATGCTTTACCCTCGATGCTTTACCCTCGATTATCTTAGAAACATCTTATTCACAGGCACCCTAGCAAGCTCATCCATTCATATCCTTAATCAATCATGGCATTTGTAATAGTACTGGTTTCCATATAATATTAAAGGCATCGGTCCTCAACTGGAGTTTAGCAGTTATACTTTCCATCAAGTATACATTTTTCAATATTTCCCTTCACTATTGAACATTTGGTTGGCATTTCCTTTCTCCATAGCACTGTTATCATCTTTTTAGCAATCAACAACATCACCCCAAGCAAATAATTCTGATTTTGAATATCTGTTGGTGCTGGAGTATCTCCTAATACAAAACAAGCCGGTTCCAAAGGTAGATCCACTCCCAGAATTAATGTAATCTCAACCTGGATGTCTCTCCAGTATTGGTACAATTTGGGACAATCCCAAAAAATATGTGTGTGATCACCGATCTTCTCACATTGTGTCCAGCATAAATTTGAGGTGTTACTGTATCTTGCCAGCACTAAAAGGGTCCTAAATACTATTTTTAATTTTCCAGTAGAACTCCCTCCATGAGGGGCTACTTGTCAGCTTATGTCCCAAGAGACATGTCCTTTCCCATGTTTCATCTGTCATAATAATGTTAATTTCCATTTCCCATTGCTGTTTTGTTTCTATAGTATTTCTTTTTATATAGTCTTGAAGTCCTTGATATAAATGGGATATCAAATTCTTTTGTAACACTCCCTCTATAGTCATCAAGAAAGTATTTTCCAAATTTGAAGGTAGTCTACTTATCTGCTCCCAATCTACATGTGTCTGTAAGTAGTGCCGTATTTGGAGGAACCTAAATAAATCCGACCCTGACAGTCCAAATTCATTCTGCAAGTGCTGGTAAGATTTCAAGACTCCCCCACAAAAAAGCTGATCCACAGCAATAAGCCGTTTATCTGCCCAGTTTCTAAATCCATTATCAATTTTGCTGGGTATAAAATTGGGACTAGCAGCTATCTTCATTGCTCTAGATATCGAATTGAAAATATTTAATTGCTTTCTTATAGCTAACCACGTTTTCATCGTGAATTTAATCCAATCGTTATCTACTTTTAATTTATTCCAATTTACTTGAGTTAGAAATGGGAGCCCAGCCGGGGCAATACTAGGACATGCATTTTGTCCTATTTTCACCGATGCCGTTTCCTCATTGTTCGTTAACCATGCTATCAAGGTTCTCAGCTGCGCTGCCCAATAATAATATTTAAAGTTGGGCATATTTAAGCCCCCTTTTTGTTTTAATAAAAACAGTGCCTTCAGTCTGACTCTGGGTCTCTTATTTTGCCACACAAATCTTGTTAACCCTTTGTCTAACGCCTTAAATGCCACGCCAGGGACCCCTACTGGTAAAGATTGAAATAAGAAAAGCGATCGGTGCAAAATGCTCATTCGAACAACTTCCACTCTCCCAATTAAAGATAAAGGGAGAATATCCCATCTGTGCATGTCTACCTTAATATTCTTGAGTAATTTACCATAATTAGCTTCATACAATGCAGTGATAGAGGAATGATGACAATACCTAAATATCTAAAACCCACCCGAGACCAATGGAACCTGACCTGATCATTTAATTGCGAGGGCCACAGACCTGACAGCATTATTGCTTCTGATTTTGAGTCATTTATTTTATATCCCGATATTTCTCCATATTCCTGTAAGACTTGCATTAGGCGAGGCATTGAGGAAATAGGATTACTCACATAGATCATAACATCATCTGCAAATAATGAAATGTTTTGTTCCCCCCCTCGATCCTCTTTAATGCCCTCAATATAATCATCTTTCCTAATAGTTTCTGCCAGCGGCTCTAAACACAAGTCAAAAAGCAGGGAACTCAAACTGTCTCCCTGTCTAACTCCCCTCTTTAATTAAAACAACTCAGAGCAACATCCATTTACCCTCACTCTTGACTTTGGATTTAAATATAATGTTTTCACCCAATTAATAAATTTTGTATGGAACCCCATTTTATCTAGTGTATATTCAAGATAGACCCAATCTACTCTGTCGAAAGTCTTTTGAGCATCTAGACTTAATAGCATTGAAGTCTGATGCTTCCTTTTTGGACATGTCATGATATTCAGGACCCGTCTAATATTATTGGCTCCCTGTCTGCCTGGTATGAACCCTGTTTGATCAGGATGTATCAATTGTTTTATAATTTTTTGGGTTCTCTTAGTTAATATAGCACTGAGTATCTTTAAGTCATTGCATAAGAGACTTGTCGGTCTGTAGCCTACACATCCTGTGGGATCCTTCCCTTCCTTATAAATAACAGAGATTATAGCCTCAGCCCATGATGTCGGTGGGTTACCTTCAGCCAAGGCATAATTATAGACTCTAGCCAGAATCGGAGAAAGCTCGTTCTCAAAACATTTATAAAACTCTCCTGGAATCCCATCCGTCCCTGGGGACTTGTTGTTCTTTAATTTATTTTATTATTTCTTTCATTTCATGCACTTCTATTTGTGTTGTCATATTTTTCGCTTCATCTTGAGAAAGGCAGGGCATTTTAAATCCAGAAAATAAAGTTCTGATCTTTTCCTCTTTATCTATGATTTCAGGAGAGTCGGATAACTGTTCATAGAAGGATGCAAATGCTTCTGTGATTCCTCGTGGTTGTGAGACAAAATGTCAAGAAATCGGATGCAGAACTTTAGAAACTGCTCGATTAGCTTGCTCCTTACGCAACTGAAATGCCAGAAGGCGACTAGCCCTATTTCCCTTCTCATAGTATTTTTGATTTAAGAATCGAAGGGCTCCCTCCGCTTTGTATGTTAGAAGCTCTTCCAACTCATGTCTTTTTTGTTTTAGTTCCTTTAACAAATTCCCATTTCTATTGTTATTTTTGTGTTCTACTTCTAATATCTTTATTTTACTTTCCAAGTCAGATTGCTTCTTCAACCTATCCTTCCTTACTCTACTCGGTATTTCAATCATTTTGCCCCTTATTACTGCTTTTGCACCGTCCCAAAGCGTGGATAATCTTACTTCACGATTGTCATTGTGGTCAAAATAGTATTTGATACAATTCCTAATTTCCTGTGTCACTACGTTATCTGTCAAAAAGAAATGTTTGCTCTCCAGTATTTAAAACTCTTTTCAGTTCCTAACTCCAAGGTAAGGATTATGAGCACATGGTCACTGATTGTTATTGAACCAATTTTACAATCTACCACTTTATATGTATATTGTTTGAGAACACAAATCATGTCTATATGTGAGTAACTCCCATGCACATTCGAAAATAAACAATAATCCCTCCCTCCTGCATTTTTATATCTCCACGAGTCTACTAATCCTAACTCCCCTAGCATATTATTTATTATTATTATTTTTTTTTTTTTGTTTGGTTGTACTCATCTAGTAATCTATCCAGCCTCCCATCAAGGACCGCATTGAAATCACCCCCTAATATTATCATACCTTTCGCATTTTCTGCATTTATATTTTCAATGTCTCTAAATGAGTAATTTTCTTCCGTTTATGCTTAAATACGTATAATCGATACTACCATCCCACTTATTGTACCAATTAGCATTACATATCTCCCCAATGTATCTTGAAGTACTTTTTCCACAGATAAAACAAAATTTCTATTGACAAGAATTGCCACTCCTCTCCTTTTCCCATAGGAGGCACTGAATACATCAGCAACCCACTCTCTTCTAAGCTTTTTATGTTCATTTTCCACCAGATGCGTTTCCTGGATCAATGCAACTCCACATCCTAAATTTTTGGGTTGGCTCAGAATTTTTCTCCTCTTCATGGGGTGATTTAAACCGTGGACATTATAACTTACTATTTTAAAATTTGTCATTATCCCACGTAATCTACTAGTTGCTTTCTATACCATTTTTGTTTGTTGCTTTCTATACCATTTTGTTCTGGTTAGCCTGTGAATATCCGCTGTACAGAAAATACAATTTACTAGGGTGCGATGTAACAATGAAAAACATTTGCCAAAATAACAAGTCAATAAACAATAAACAAATCATTAAATCAATATACAATAAAACGTTACACATAGGACCAAAAAACAATAAAGAAAAAAGGGACTTCCTACCTAACAAACTCATCTAGACACCATAAACTAGGTAGTGTACCAGCTCCTCGTAAAACGGCGAAGAGACGTGACTAGGTCTCTCCTGGGTAGCCCACTTATGTGTGGTTGCAACTACAGTAAGGTTGCTCTAAATCCCACTTTGGGACTTTTGAATAACAATTATAAACAAAAATAAATGGCAGGTATCTCCCCCCCCCCCCCTCCACCCGGAGAGCCCCCCTCAATCCCTCTCTTTGATAGTACATTTAAATCAATTAGAAAATGCAACACATTACAAAACCAGCCGTATATGTGCTGTAAAAAATGGCATAATTACCCTTCGTCAAGAAAACAAAACAGAAGCAGAGAGTATATGTACAAACTATTTACATATTATTTGTCTCATCTTATACTATTATCTGATCGTAGAGATGTTAATTTCCACTTCATTAACTAAATAGTCTCTTTCAGACATTTTATCATTTGCACATATGACCCACGCTTCTGTGCTTATTTCAAACCTGTCTATAATCCATCTCCTATGATACCCAGTAAGGTGCAAAGATCTTCGTCTGACAGATTTGACAATCCTCTCTGGCCGTCTGCTTTATTCGTCCCCCCTGACCAGTGGTCTCACAGCAGTTCTCTATTCAACACATCTCTGGACTCCGATCTGATGTAAATCCCCATCTTCTCCAGTGTAGGTACTGCCTCAGTCAATGTTCTGAAGGATTTAAGTCCAGAATCTAGGAAGATCTTGAGCTGTGCCGCGAATGGAGACTTTGCTTTAATATTTTTCTCCCGTAGTTGCTTAATCACCTGTCGTACCTCCTTATGCTTTCTCTGGACTTCTGTCGAATAGACTTGATTAAAATACACTCTGTCCCCATCATATATTATCTTATGCTGCTTCCAAGCCTGTTGCAACACGAGATCTTTCGTATAATAGACTAAAAATCTGACTATTACAGATCGTGGTGGGGCTAGCTCTGCACTCGGTCTAGCTGCAAGGGACCTATGTGCTCTCTCTATATTAATAGTTATATCTTCCAGGAGTTCTAGGGAATTCCTCAACAGTTAATTTACAAACTGGAACATGTCCTTTTTTTCCTTTCCCTCTGTGACTCCATATATCCGCACATTTTTACACCTCGCTCGATTTTCCAGGTCCAGACATTTCTCTGTTAATTTAGTTTTTCTCTGTAACAGGTGGTTAATCATTCTCTCGTGTCTCATTTCCTTATCTTCTGTGAACTTACTCTGACCTCCATTTCCTTCCAGCTTTTCCATTCGATCTGTTAAATCCTTCATTTTATCCTCCACTCTCGTTAATCTCTGTTGGGTATCTTCTAAGGCTTCTTTGTGTTCTTTTCTCAACTCGGAGAGAATTAACCGGCTTTCCTTATCAACCTCGGCATCTTGAGGGGAGTCTCTGAAGGTTAGTTCCTGACCTTCATTCTTTCCTTTTCCTCCTCGCTCAGACGCCTTATGTCGACCCATCATGTTCAGACAGACGTTAGCACTCCTTTCTCCTCGTAAATCACAGTATATATATTTCTTATGGCTGGTTTGAAGAGGGCCTCCCGGAGAGCAGGTAGATTACACAGCCTTCACTGTCGTGGCGTCACTGGAAGTAACTGGAATCCACTTTGTGATAAAAATCTTTAAAAAGGTTGGGCCATAGCCACCTGACAACCAAAATCCATTTTTTGAACACAAACCTTTTAAAAAGGCGAGGCTAACAATTGGGCAACAAGCAGCCAGCTGACAACCAAAATCCATTTTGTGATCTCAAACTCATTAAAAAGGCGAGGCAAACAATTGGGCCACAGCCACCAGACAATCAAAATCCATTTGTAAACACAAACTCTTGAAAAAGGAGAGGCAAACAATTTGGCCGCAGCCAGCTGACCACCAAAATTAATTTTTTGAACACAAATTCATTAAAAAAAAGGTGAGGCAAACAATTGGACCACAGCCACATGACAACCAAAATCAATTTTGTGAACACAAACGTTTTAAAAAGGTGAGGCAAACAATTGGGCCACAGCCACCTGACAACCAAAATTCATTTTGTGAGCACAAACATTTTAAAAAGGCGAGGATAACAATTTGGCAACAAGCAGCCAACTGACAACCAAAATCCATTTTATGAACACAAACTCTTCAAAAAGGTGAGGCAAACAATTTGGCCGCAGCCACCTGACAACCAAAATTCATTTTGTGAACACAAACGCTCCACATGGCAAGGCAAACAATTGGGCAGCAAGCAGCCACATGACCACCAAAATCAATTTTGTGAACGCAAACCTTTTTTAAAAAAGGCAAGGCAAACAATTTGCCTGCAGCCACCTGACAATCAAAATCCATTTTATGAACACAAACTTAAAAAAAAAAGGCGAGGCAAACAATTGGGAAAGAAGCAGCCACCGTACAACCAAAATCCAAGTTGTGAACACAAACTCTTCAAAAAGGCAAGGCAAACAATTTCGCCGCAGCCAGCCGACAACCAAAATCCATTTTGTGAACACAGACTATTTTTTAAAAAGGCGAGGCAAAAATTGGGCAACAAGCAGCCACCTGACAAACAAAATTTATTTTGTGAACACTAACTTTAAAAAAAAAGGCGATGCAAACAATTGGGACTCAGCCACCTGACAACCAAAATCCATTTTGTGAACACAAACTTTTGTTTAAAAAGGCGAGGCAAACAATTGGGCAGCAAGCAGCCACCTGACAATTAAAATCCAATTCGTGAACACAATCTATTTAAAAAGACAAGGCAAACAATTGGGCCGCCTGAGCAACCATAGCAACAAAGCACGCTGCCACCTGACAACCATAAATTCATTTTGTGAAAACAAAAGAATTTAAAAAAAAGGTGAGGCAAACAATTGGGCTACAGCCACTTAACAACCAAAGTACATTTTGTTGAAAGAAACTTTTTAAAAAGGCGAGGCAACCAATTGGGCAGCCAGCAGCCACCTGACAACCAAAATCCATTTTGTGAATACAAACTTTATTTTAAAAGGCGAGGTAAGTAATTGGGCAGCAAGCAGCCACCTGACCAACGAAATTCATTTTTTGAACACAAAAGATTTTTTTAAAAAGGCGAGGCAAACAATTGGGCCGCAGCCACTTGACAACCAAAATACATTTTGCGAAAACAAACTTTAAAAAAAGGCGAGGCAAACAATTGGGCTGCAGCCAGCTGACAACCAAAATCCATTTTGTGATCACAAACTTTTTTAAAAGGCGTGAGAAACAATTGGGCAGCAAGCAGCCACCTGACAACCAAAGTCCATTTTGTAAACACAAACATTTAAAAAAGGCGAGGCAAACAATTGGGCAGCAAGCAGCCACCTGACAACCAAAATTTATTTTGTGAACACAAACATTTTTTTTAAATGGTGAGGAAAAGAATTGGGCAGCAAGCAGCCACCTGACAACCAAAATTCATTTTGTGAACACAAATTTTTTATTTAAAAAAATGCGAGGCAAACAATTGGGCCGCAGCTGCCTGACAACCAAAATCCATTTTGTGAACACAAACGTTTTAAAATGGCGAGTCAAACAATTGGGCCGCAACCACCTGACAACCGAAATCCATTTTGTGAACACAAACCTCTTTTTAAAAAGGCGAGGGAAACAATTGTTTTTATTTAAAATTTATTTAACAGCCAACAATTTTATTGATTAATAATGGTATTTCTCTTTACCCACTTTTATTTTCAAAAAAAAAAAAAGATAATAATCATTAGAGTACAAATATTGATTTAAGTTGATGTTTATAACTCAGTTTTAAACATTGAGAATTGTTTATTGCTAATAAAAAAATTATTCAAAAAAAAAGAAACCTGACAGCCAAAATCCATTTTGTGAACACAAACTTTTTAAAAAGGCGAGGCAAACAATTGGGCAGCGAGCAGCCACCTGACAAGCGATATTCAATTTGTGAACACAAAGGATTTTTAAAAAGGCGAGGCAAACCATTGGGCTGCAGACACTTGACAACCAAAATATTTTTCGTGAACACAAACTTTAAAAAAAGGCGAGGCAAACAATTGGGCCTTAGGCACCTGACAACCAAAATCTATTTTGTGAATGCAAACATTTTTAAAAGGCGTGAGAAACAATTGGGCAGCAAAAAACCACCTTACAACCAAAATCCATTTTGTGAACACAAACACTGCAAAAAGGCGATGCAAACAATTGTGCCGCAGCCACGTGACAACCACAATCAATTTTGTGAACACAAACTCCTCAAAAAGGCGAGGCAAACAATTGGGCAGCAAGCAGCCACCTGACAACCAAAATTTATTTTGTGAACACAACATTTTTTTTTAAAAGGCAAGGCAAACAATTGAGCATCAAGCAGCCACCTGACAATGAAAATTCATTGTGAACACAAACCTTTTTTTAAAAATGACGATAAAAACAATTGGGGATCAAGCAGCCACCGGACATCCAAAATTCATTTGTGAACACAAAGTTTTTTTTAAAAAGGCGATGCAAGCAATTGGGCCGCAACCACCTAACAACCAAAATCCATTTTGTGAACACATTTTTTTTTTAAAGGCGAGGCAAACAATTGGGCAGCAAGCAGCCACCTTACAACCAAAATCCATTTTGTGAACACAACCTCTTCAAAAAGTCATTGCAAACAATTGGGCCTCAGCCGCTTGACAACCAAAATCCATTTTGTGAACACAAACTCTTCAAAAAGGCGAGGCAAACAATTGGGCAGCAAGCAGAAATCTGACAACCAACATTCATTTTGTGAACACAAACTTTTTTTAAAAAGGCGAGGCAAACAATTGGGCCACAACCACCTGACAACCGAAATCCATTTTGTGAACACAATTTTTTTTTTAAAGGCGTGGCAAACAATTGGGCAGCAAGCAGCCACCTTACCACCAACATCCATTTTGTGAACACAAACTCTTCAAAAAGGGGAGGCAAACAATTTGGCCGCAGCCACCTAATAACCAAAATCCATTTTGTGAACACAAACTCTTCAAAAAGGCGAGGCAAACAAATGGGCAGCAAGCAGCCACCTGACCACAAAAATCCAATTTGTGAACCCAATCTCCTCAAAAAGGCGAGGCAAACAATTGGGCAGCAAGCAGCCACCTGACAACCAAAATTCATTTTGTGAACAGAAACATTTTTTTTAAGGCGAGGCAAACAATTGGGCAGGAAGCTCCTACCTGACAAACAAAATTCATGTAATGACCATAAACTTTTTTTTTTAAGGCGTGGCAAACAATTAGGCAACAAGCAGCCACCTGACAACCAAAATTCATTTCGTGATCACAAATCTTTTTTCAAAAAATGGCGAGGCAAACAATTGAACAGCAAGCAGCCACCTGACAACCAAAATTCATCTAGAAAACACAAACTTTTTTTAAAAAAGGCGTGGCATACAATTGGGCCGCTGCCACCTGACAACCAAAATCCATTTTGTGAACACAAACTTTTTAAAAAGGTGAGGCAAGCAATTGGGCAGCACGCAGCCAGATGACAATCAAAATTCATTTTGTGAACACAAACTCCTCAAAAAGGTGAGGCAAGCAATTGGGCAGCAAGCAGCCACCTGACAACCAAAATTCATTTTGTGAACACAAACACCTAAGGTACTGGAAGAGAGAAAGTGGGCAACGGTGGGAAAGGGAGGGAAACTTGGAATGCAAAGGTGCCCGTGTGTTGTACCTCTGGTGAACAGGTTCACCCACTTAGAAGCTGTCGGGACAGAAGACGTTAAAACACTGAGCGGCGGACTGGCTTGCGAAGCAAAAAGGGCTGTTGTGCCAAAACCAAAGAGGTCAACGCCATTGTAGTTGGAGACTCCATTGTGAGAGGTATGGACAGGGGTTTCAGTGGCAGCAGACGGGATTCGAGGATGGTGTGCTATCTTCCTGGTGCCAGGATCCAGGATGTCATGGACAGAGTGCAGAAAATCCTCAGGGGCGAAGGTGAACAGCCGGAAGTGGTTGTACACGTCGGCACAAACGATGTCAGAAAGAAGGGCATGAATATTCTGCAGCGTGACTTTATAGAACTCCGAAAAATGCTGAAAAGCAGGACCTTCAGGATTGTTATCTCCGGTTTGCTTCCAGTTCCTCTTGCTGGCGAGAGTAGGAACAGGGACCTGAATGTGTGGCTGAGTAACTGGTGCAGGGGGCAGGGATTTACATTCTTAGATCACTAGGATCTGTTTTGGAATAAGGGGGAACTGTACAAAGGGGACAGATTGCAGTTTAACAGGAGGGGGTCCAGCATTCTGGCAGGCAGGTTTGTCACTGCTATACGAGTGGTTTTAAACTGAATAGGGGGCGTGGGGTGTCAAATAGGATAGTCTAGGACGTAGTTAAAGGGAAAGAGAGTAAAGGGATGGTTAATTACCACAGAATTAACGGGAAAGGAAGCTCACAAAGGGATAGGAAAGTATGGCCAAGTGTAATAGGGATCGATGTGAAAGGTGAGATGCGTAAGGAATTAAAAGTATTGTATATGAATGCACGAAGTATAAGAAGTAAAGTAGATGAGCTTGAGGCTCAGTTAGAGGTTGGTAGATATGACATTGTGGGGATTACTGAGACGTGTCTGCAGGAGGACCGGGCCTGGGAACTTATATTCAGGGTTATACGTCCTATAGAAATGACAGGCAAGTGGGCAGAGGAGGGGGGTAGCTCTGCTGGTGAGGGATGGAATTCAGTCCGTTGCGAGGGAAGACATACGGACTGACGAGGTAGAGTCACTGTGGATTGAGTTGAGGAATTGTAAAGGCAAGAAGACACTAATTGGTGTTATTTACAGACTTCCAAATATTAGCTCGGATGTGGGGTGTAAGTTGCAGCGGGAGTTAAAACTGGCATGTAACAAAGGTAATGCCACTGTGGTGATGGGGGATTTCAATATGTAGGTAGACTGGGAAAGTCATGTTGGTTCAGGACCCCAAGAAAGAGAGTATGTAGAATGCCTCCGAGATGGATTCTTGGAGCAGCTTGTATTGGAACCGACCAGAGAAAAGGCAATTATGGATTTAGTGTTGCCCAATGAACCAGATATGATAAGAGAACTCGGGGTAAAGGAACCGCTCGGAGGTAGTGATCATAATATGATTAGTTTTAATCTGCAATTTGAGAACGAGAACGTTAAATCGGAAGTGGCAGTGATGCAGTTGAACAAAGGGGACTATGAAGGCATGAGAGGGCTGGCCAAAGTAGACTGGAAAGGGATCCTAGCCGGAATAACGGTGGAACAGCAATGGCAGGAATTTCTGGGCATAATCCGGAAGACACGGGATCATTTCATTCCAAAAAGGAAGAAAGATTCTAAGGGGAGAGAGGCAACCGTGCCTGACAAGAGAAGTTAGGGATAGAATAAAACTAAAAGAAAAGATGTATGACACAGCAATGAGTAGCCGGAAGCCAGAGGATTGTGAAACTTTCATAGAACAACAGAAGAAAACGAAACGGGCAATACGGGCTGAAAAGATAAAGTACGAGGGGAAGCTGGCCAGGAATATAAAGAAGGACAGTAAAAGCTTCTTTAGATATGTTAAGGGAAAAAGAGTAGCAAAGTCAAATGTGGGTCCCTTGAAGGCAGACATGGGTGAAATTATTAACTGCAACAAGGAAATGGCAGAAGAGTTGAATAGGTACTTTGGATCTGTCTTCACTAAGGAGGACACAAACAATCGCAAACATGTACTGGAGGACAGAGGATCTAAGGCGGTGGAGGAACTGAAAGGCATTTTCATTAGGCGAGAAATTGTATTGGGTAGGCTAATAGGACTGAAGGATGATAAATCCCTTGGGCCTGATGTTCTGCATCACAGGGTCCTCAGGGAGGTGGCTCTAGAAATAGTGGATGCATTGGTGATCATTTTCCAATGTTCAATAGATTCAGGATCAGTTCCTGGGGATGGGGGGATAGCTAATGTTATCCCACTTTTCAAGAAAGGAGCGATAGAGAAAATGGGGAATTACAGACCAGTTAGCCTGACTTCGGAGGTGGGAAAGTTGCTGGAGTCAATTATTAAAAAGGTAACAATGGAGCATTTGGATAGCAGTAAAAGGATTAGTCCAAGTCAACATGGATTTATGAAAGGGAAATCATGCTTGACTAATCTTCTGGAATTTTTTGAGAATGTGACAAATAAAATGGATGAAGGTGTGCCAGTGGATGTAGTGCAGCTAGACTTTCAGAAAGCCTTTGATAAGGTCCCGCACGGGAGACTGGTGACTAAAATTAGAGAACATTGTATTCTGGGTAGGGTGTTGGCAGACCGGAAGCAAAGAGTAGGAGTGGATGGGTCATTTTCAGAATGGCAGGCAGTGGTGCGTGGATTGCCGCATGGCTCGGCGTTGGGGCCGTACCTGTTTACCATATATATTAATGATTTGGAAGAGGGAATTAGGACAACACTAACAAGTTTGCGGAGGACACAAAGCGGGCTGGCAGTGTGAACTGTGAAGAGGATGTTAGGAGGTTGCAGGGTGACCTGGACAGGTTGAGTGAGTGGGCAGATACGTGGCAGATGCAGTATAATATATGTGAGGGATAAATGTGAGGGTATCCACTTGGGCGGTAAAACAAGGGGGGAGATTATTATCTCAATGGGGTTAGGTTAGGTAAGGGGGAGGTACAGCGAGACCTGGGTGTCCTTGTACTGAAAGTTGGTGCACAGGTACAGTGTCACTGACAGTTGGTGTGCATGTACAGCAGGCAGTGAAGAAAACTAATGGAATGTTGGCCTTCTTAACAAGAGGATTTCAGTATAGGTGTAAAGAGGTTCTTCTGCAGTTGTCTAGGGCTCTGGTGAGACCGCATTTGGAGTATTGTGTACAGTTTTGGTCTCCTAACTGAGGAAGGACATCCTGTGATTGAGGCAGTGCAGCGTAGTTTCAAAACATTGATCCCTGGGGTAGTGGCATGTCATATGAGTAGAGATAGAAAAGACTAGGCTTGTATTCACTGGAGTTTCGAAGGATGAGGGGGAATCTTATAGAAACATATAAAATTATAAAAGGACTGGACAAGCTAGATGCAGGAAAAACGTTCCCAATGTTGGGTGAGTCCAGAACCAGGGGCCTCAGTCTTAGAATAAAGTGGAGGTAATTTAAGACTGAGGTGAGAAAAAACGTTTTCACCCAGAAAGTTGTGAATTTATGGAATTCCCTGCCACAGAGGGCAGTGGAGGCCAAATCACTGGATGGATTTAAGAGAGAGCTGGATAGAGCTCTGGGTGGGGTCAAGAGATATGGGGAGAAGGCAGGCACGAGTTATTGATAGCGGACGTTCAGCCATGATCACAATGAATGGCGGGGCTGGCTCGAAGGGCCGAATGGCCTCCTCCTGCACCTATTTTCTATGTTTCTATGTTTATATAGACCAGTTAGCCTGACATCGGTGGTGGGGAAGATGCTCGAGTCAATTATAAAAGATGAGATAGCCGAACATTTGGATAGCAGTAAGAGGAGCGCTCTGAGTCAGCATGGATTTACGAAGGGGAAATCATGCTTCACTAATCTTCTGGAATGTTTGGAGATGTAACAAGGAAAATGGACAAGGGAGAGCCAGTGGATGTAGTGTACTTGGACTTTCAGAAAGCATTTGATAAGGTCCCACATAGGATATTATTAATTGGGCAAAATTAGGGCACGTGGTATTGGGGGTACAGTGGTGACATGGATAGAGAAGTGGTTGGCAGATAGGGAACAAAGTGCAAGGATTAACGGGTCCCTTTCAGAATGGCAGACAGTGACTAGTGGTGTACCGCGAGGCTCGGTGCTGGAACCTGAGCTATTTACAGTATACATCAATGATTTGGATGAAGGGATTACAAGTAACAATAGCAAATTTGCAGATGACACACAGCTGGATGGGAGTGTGAAATGTGAGGAGGATGCTATGAGAATGCAGGGTGACTTGGACAGGTTGGGGGAGTGGGCAGATGCATGGCAGGTGAAGTTTAATGCGATAAATGTGAGGTTATCCACTTTGGTAGCTAAAGCCCACCACCATGCTTCACCGTAGGTATGGTATTGGCCAGGTGGTGAGCGGTGTCTGGTTTCCTCCAGACATGACACGTGGCACCCAGGCTAAAGAGTTGAATCATGGTTTAATCGGACCAGATAATCTTGTTTAGGTGCCTTCTGGCAAGCTCCAAGCGGGCTGTCATACACCTTTTACAGAGGAGTGACTTCCGCCCTTGATTGGTGGAGTGTTGCGAATATAGATGTCCTTCTGGAAGTTTCTCCCATCTCCACAGAGCAACTCCGGAGCCCAGTCAGAGTGACCATTGGGTTCTTCGTCACCTCCCTGACCAAGTCACTTCTCCCCCGATTGCTCAGTTTGGCCGGGCGACCAGCTCTAGGAAGAGTCCTGCTGGTTTCAAAGTTCTTCCATTTAAGAATGACGGAGGCAACTGTGCTATTCGGGACCTGCAATACTGCAGAAATGATTTTATACCTTTCCCCAGATCTGTGTCTCGACGAAATCTTGTCTCGGAGGTCTACGGAAAATTCCTTCGTGGCTTGGTTTTTGCTCCGACGTGCACTGTCAAATGTGGAATCTTATATAGACAGGTGTGTGCCTTTCCAAATCAAGTACAATCAATTTAATGTACCACTGGTGGACTCCAATCACATTGTAGAATCATCTCAAGGATAATCACTGGAAACAGGATGCACCGAAGCTCAATTTTGAGTGTCAAAGCAACGGGTCTGGATGCTTATTGAAATGTGATATTTCAGTTATTTATTTTTAATTATTTGTAATTTTTTTTCGCAGTTCTATTACGGGGTATTGTGTATAGATTGGTGATAAAAATGATTTAATCCGGCTGCAACGTAACAAAATGTGGGGGGAAATGAAGGGGTCTGAATACTTTCTGAATGCACAGTCGGCCCTTGAGAAGCAATCAAATAAGAACAGCTACGGATTTCACTGGATTAAAAAAACCTACAGTGCGGAATTGCGCCTTCTATCGGGCACCCTCAAGCCTTTGACGGCAGGGAATAGAATCCAAGTTTGTCTAACCCCTTCTAATAAGATAAGACCCTCTAAACCAGCCACCTTTCTGTTAAATCGAACCCCAGCTCTCGGCTCACTGCATCGCGAGTTACGTGGGTTTAATGATGAAACTAGTTAGAAATTTAATCCCGTTCTTTATCTCCTCTCTGAACTTGCTTTGGGTCATTGCATAGATACAGGTGTTGACACAGCAACTGACCCGAGAGAGTAGGAGTCCCACTTCATTAGCAATGTGCGAGGGGCTTGTGAGGTCGGTCCCCACGAAATTGATTGTGGTTCGTGTGCAGATCCAAGCCACCGTTGCCGTAGTCCAGAGTAATATGGCGGAGCCGGACACGGTGAAAAGTAAAACCATGGACTTGCGCCGGTTCTCCGCTTCGCTGTCCTTGCATTCCAACGACTTCAGGCGCCGGCGGACCTTGCTGGCCAATATGATGTTCCGGACTGTCAGCCCGTTCAGGACTAGGATGAGGCCGAAAGGGAGTAAGGATAGAGACAAGCTGCACTGCCAGGTGAAAGCCGCCCACCACATGGAGATGAAGTAGTCAGATTTCGGCTGGCAACCCCAGTTCACATTGTCCAATGTCACGCGTGGCTCGTACAGGAATTGAAAGGGGATGTACTTTAAGCAGCTCAGCACGCACAGGGACACAATTACCACGGTGGCCGTCCTATCCGTGCAATAGGTGAGTCTCAGCTTCGGGCAACATATGCTGATAAATCGGTCAAAGGTGAAGGACAAGGTTAACCAGAGGGAGAAGTCCACGCTGGAGATCCGCAAGTGGACGTATGAAGGGCAAACTGCGCTGAGGGAGAGGAAGGATGTCGGTGTGTAGTAGCTGTAGATGGCTTGCACCAGCACATGAAGAATGACCACGAGCAGGTCGGCCGTTGCCATCGCCACCATGTAGCGGGTGATTCCTTTGGTCAGACCGCACTTTCCCCGCAACAGGATCGCAGCTGTCAGCACATTCGCTGGATGAAGAACAAAGCACAAATCATTAGTGTATCTACCGCCGTGTGGAAGAAAAGGAACGAGACTGCGTTCAGAGCGAAGGCCTCAATGAAGAGCAAACATTGCAGATGACAACATAGAACATATGCACAGCACAGGAACAGTTATTCGGCCCATAATGCCCGTACCGAGCATGAAGTTAAACTAGACTCCTCTGCCTGCAGAGAAAAATAGAAACATAGAAACATAGACAAATAGGTGCAGGAGTAGGCCATTCGGCCCTTCGAGCCTGCACCGCCATTCAATGTAATCATGGCTGATCATCCAACTCAGTATCCCGTACCTGCCTTCTCTCCATACCCCCTGATCCCTTTAGCCACAGGTGCCACATCTAACGCCCTCTTAAATATAGGCAATGAACTGGCCTCAACTACCTTCTGTGGCAGGGAATTCCAGAGACCCACCACTCTCTGTGTAAAGAATGTTTTCCTCATCTCGGTCCTAAAGGAATTCCCCCTTATCCTTAGACTGTGACCCCTTGTTCTGGAAGGAGACTTGTTCTGGAGGAGACTTACCCATCCACCCCCCTGCATCCCGTATCTGCTTCCAGGACTGCAGGCGACAGCGAGTTCTTGGTACCCACCAGGCTTACTATAAAACATTCACTCGTGCATCTCCTATCAGCTTTGGCATTCTCTGGGACATGTTTGTACACAGAGGGTAGTAGGCGCCTGGATCACCATGCCAGGGGTGATGGTGGACGCAGATCAGAAAAAATAGCGTAGATGAATCGTTTAGATAGGTGCATTAATCTGCAGAGAAAGATCATAATGTCATAAGTTGTACGACCATAAGTGATAGTAGTAGTAGGTAATTCGGCCCATCAAACCTACTCGGCCATTCAATCAAGGCTTATCGAGCTCTCCCTCTGAACCGCATTCTCCTACCACCTCCCCATAACCTCTGACATATTAATCAAGAATCTATCTATCTCTGCCATAAAAATACCCACTTACTTGGCGTCCACGGCGTTCTGTGGCAAAGAAGTCAACAGGTTCACCACCCGCTGACTAAAGAGGAGGGATACGAATCACTTGCAGGAAACTGGTGTGACTTGGCACATCATTCTCGCTGCAGAAATGGCCGGGCGAGGATTATATTCCTGTACCATGCTGTTCCATGTTCTCTGTTCCATATTCTATGACATTGGCCACTTGGATGTCTGCGATTCGCTGCCGAGAACTGGCGGCACGGCGATTTTTAAAGTGTCCTGATACTGGCAGCTCGGAAGATACACCATAGAATAGAACTTGCTGCTCAACCAGCGCGCACGATGCCATTGACACCGCTTGGTGGGACATTGAGTTTCTGCCAGTGTTCGTTAGCAAATACCTCCCTCTACCAGGAGCAAAAGGTTTCATATTGCCAACACGCCCCGATTGGACCCCGAATATTTGCAGCAAACCCCCGCACCGGGAGCAGGGCCGTTACCCGGAGCCGCTGTGCTCGACGGGCGAAGAGCTACAACCAAAGTTTCACGACTAACTCGCGGGTTAAGGTCGAGGAGATTTTGTTCAAACGGAGAGAGGCATTAAGAGACACACTCCAATCCTTTACATGCCGACTCGAGAACGGCGTATAGGACAGGGAGAGCAAATACCTACCGACACAGATCAAGCGAGGTGGCGAGACTGACAAATGCAAGTGGCAACAAGCGCGGAAGGTGTCGATGAAAACCAATGGGAGTAAAGAAGTCGCGGTATTATTGAGACATAACAACAATATTGAATGACATGACCGAACTTACCAGGGATTCCGAACACCGCCAGGATCGGATAGGAGATTTCCTTCACGAACAGAATCGGAGCGCGCCACATTGTACAAGATGTCGGCAGCTTACTAGGGTGACACTATAGAGCGAGGATCATCATTAATATTCCTTGTAACCCCCCGGTGGGAGCGGTGATGGAACAATTACATTATCGACAGGCTGGTTAATAAACATATTTCTTCGTGCACAAATGAAGTAACTTCACCATCTCTCGGTGGAATATTATCAATGTAAAATGTATAGAAGGCGATGGGCTTATCACCGACCCGTCTCCCGATCCAACCTGCAAGATGATTCATTCCGGCTGTGGGCCTTTATTCCCAGGGCGATAAATATGATGGATTTGGGGGAATTTTAACACTGGGAAGTTGGAATTGTGGTCTTTTCTTTTCTTCTAAGATAAATACTTAATATTGAATCCGGGGTAATTGAGAATGAAGTCCGCGCAATGGGTGTGCGGCTTACCCATTTTCTATCACATTTTAATGTAAATTTATTGTCCACCTCATCCTGCCAATGACGATAAGAAATTCTTCAGTAGATGTCCTATTCTTTTGCAGACAAACTGTGTCATGTGATATGTAGTAGATTGAGCTGAAAAGCAAATACCAAATTAAAAAATATAAAAGCAAAAAAGGTTAGAAATACGCAGAAGATAGTTTGGAAGATATGCAGCGAGGAACCTCTGATGTTTCAGGTCAACAACCTTCCATAAGAGGCAAGAAAAATAAAACACGGAGCTCAACTGTTGAGGCGGGACCCAAGCAGTCCTTCCAGGTCCAACAGAGGGTCACCTGCACCTCCTCCAACCTCATCTACTGCATCCGTTGCTCCAGATGCCAGCTGATCTATATCGGTGAGACCAAGCGGAGACTTGGCGATCGTTTCGCCGAACACCTCCGCTCGGTCCGCAATAACCAACCCGACCTCCCGGTGGCTCAGCACTTCAACTCCCCCTCCCATTCCGTATCCGACCTCTCAGTCCTGGGCCTCCTCCACGGCCAGAGTGAGCCACACCGCAAGTTGGAGGAACAGCACCTCATATTCCGCTTGGGGAGTCTGCATCCTCTGGGCTTAAACATTGAATTTTCTCAATTCTGTTAACCCTGGCTGTCTCCTCCCCTTCCCACCTCTCCCTCAGCCCTCGGGCCCTGGCATTCCCTCTCTCTCTATCTCTCCCCCACTCAATCGCACTAGCTTCTCATTTTCACACAGCTTACAATGGCCTGTTTCCTTTATCATCGATACTTTTTAACATATCTTTCATTCATTGTTCTTTATCTCTCCACATCACCGTCTATATCTCTCGTTTCCCTGATCCCTAACCAGTCTGAAGAAGGGTCTCGACCCGAAACATCGCCTATCTCCTTCGCTCCTTTGATGCTGCTGCACCCGCTGAGTTTCTCCAGCCTTTTGTGTACCCTCGCATATGGGACAGTCGGTGGATTGCAGTCGTCCATGGGACGTTGTCCTTGCTTTAGTCGGCTGAGGACAAAATGCAGGAGTAACTCAGCGGATCAGGCTGCATCTGTGGAAGGAACGAATAGGCGACGATTCGGCTCGGGACCCTTCTTTAGATTCCGACCATCTCGATTAATGGAAGAAAATATTAAAACTAAAATATATTTCAATTATTTAATATTTGCTTCGCTTGAATAAAACTGTTTTGCACCGTTTAAAGAATATGCTTCGCGAAATTGATCGACACTGTTCCTTCATTGTTAGAGTCCTTAATGTAGGGGGGTCCATGCCTGTGATGGCCGTAGTGGCAGTGATGAACAAACCTGCCACTTCCACCACACTGCCACCACACCTCGGATATGTTACTCATGTTAACACTGTCCGTCTGATTGGTCGTCGTGGACTTCAGCAAGGCGTTTGACGAGGTCACACGTGGGAGAATCGTTCATAATCGAGATGTAGTGCGTGCAACTAAGAACCTGCTGGTATGTCTCCACCCTTTTTTTTATCACTTCCCCCTCCCCCCCCCCCCCCCCCCCTCTCTGCCTCACACCGCCCCCCTCTCAGCCCTCTCTTCCCCCTCTCTCACGACAATCTCTGAATCTCTGAGCCTGAAGACTGCAACAACCCGGTTTAGGAATAGCTACTTCCCCACAGCCATCAGGCTATTAAACCTGGCTCGGAACTCTGAACATTAATATCCCTCCATCTGTTATTTGCACTTTATTAATTTATTAAGTCATGTGTGTATTTATGTATAGAATTGTAGTCAATGCCTTCTATGTTCTGTTGTGCTATGCAAAGAAAGATTCTCATTGTCCTGTCAGGGACACATGACAATAAACTCTTTTGACTTTGACTTTGACTTGACTCTCCCCCCTCTCCCCCCCCCCCCCCCCTCGCCCTCTCCGCTCCATCTCTGCCTCTCGCTCCCCCCTTTCCCCACTCCTCCAATTCTATCATCCTCCTATCCACCCCTCCCCTCTCTCATCCATTTCTCATCTACACCCTCCCTCCTTTCTTCTCCACTCCTTTCCTCCACCGCCCCCCCCCCGTTTTACCCGATCATTCATGTCCTCACATGTCTCCTATTAGACTTCAAAGTACTTTTATGACATAACAATTCTGAAATGTAGCCACAATTTGCTATACAGGAAATGATGTAATTGCAAACTGCGCACAGGAATATTTCAAAGACTGAATTTAAAAGCAAGTTGTACAGTCCAAGAAGTTTGGGATTTATTTGCAGTTTACGGTATTAGAGGCAGCGAGGCGCTTAATTCAAATGAAAACCATCTTTCCATTCGATTCATATGCATGTTAATGTTTCAGCAAATTATCCAATCAATGAAGTTCATTAACTATATATATTGAATTGCTGTGTTAATTAAACAGATTTTATAATATTGCATAAGTTGTGTTAGAAAGATCTACAGGTGCTGGTGAAAATCGATGATAGACACAAAATGCTGGAGTAACTCAGCGGGTGAGGCAGCATCTCAGGAGAGAAGGAATCGAGAGTCTTAAGAGTGATGTCGGGGGGGGGGGGGCGGGACATTTAGAATGCAGGTGGGGACAGCAGGACAGGTGGGAGAACTGGGAAATGGCAGGATACGGAGAGAGAAAGCAAGGGCTATCTAAACTTAATATATTACGTGGATTTGATTCGAAATGTCCGCACCCATTATATGTAAGTCCTCATTCTCTGCCACTGCTGCTCCACTTCTTTTCCCTCGCCCTCTAGGTAGGTATGTTACAAAGGTTATTAAAAGTTGGTTTTTCGGGAGGCTTAAATAATATTTTCATGTTGCGAAATGGGGTCCAAAAAGTAACTACACCAGCAGCACCCAAAGGTGCACAAGTAACCACTCCTGCAGCGCCCCAGGAAGCACCAGTCGCCACGCCAGCAGGATCCCACGGTGCACAAGTAACCACGGCAGCAGTGCCACGAGAAGCAGCAGCGGGTCGCCCCAAGGAGCCGCTCAAGTGGCAGGTTGGTGAAGGCGAATTATGGCGTTCGCAGTTGCTGGGCTCAGACAGTTTCTTCGAGCACTGCGAGCTCGAGCCTGAGGTGATCGAGAACTTGGTCAGGGAGAAGTTTGCCGCCGACGCCGCCTTCGAAAGCCTTGCCCTCAAGTTTTGCAGCGTGAAAGGCCTGTCCCACTTCGGTGACATTTTTGGCGAAAGCTTGAAAAGAGGTCGTCGCGTCGTGGTCGGGTCGTGACGCGGCCTGATGCGTGGTTACGCATGTAGTGACGCACGGTGACTGCCTGTCTCATCAATTTTGGACTGTTTAAAATCTAGAGGCGACATCTGGCTTTCTCATCATGTCGAGCGCCATGTCACACGCTAATGTATGCTGTCCTGCAGGTGACGACCAGTAACGGTTAGTGTTGGGGTTAGGAACCACAGATACGCTGTAAAATATTCTTCCCTCAATGCATGGATTTTAAACATTAATATATTAAAATTAATACCATAAAATCAATTGTGCAAATGAAAAGATGTCTGTCCAGTTTTATTTACAGATGTATTGGTCCGCTTCCAGAACCAATCACCATCTCTAACCTTTCACAGGGGTGGATTCAGTAAGTGTAGACTATACTCCCCTCTCCCCTCTACCCCCCACTTCCCTCCACACGCCACAATCATGCAGCAATATTATCTCATCTCGTTTTACACGTGGTAATGAATGCAATTTCTATTATTTCTTTCCACTTCCAAACAAAAATGTGGTTGTATTATTCAGCGTATGATCAACCTGTGTCAATAAATCCTGGACCATGGTAACATATATGCTTAACCATACACACTGCAGATAGATGCAAGCATGTTTTCTGTAAAGGACCCAAAATTATCATGACATGGCCATAGCATGGGTCGTTATTGCTTTTGGTACAGAAACACTCTCGCTTTCCACATAATTTATCCACAACAAAATATACAGGTTGCAAGGACGTTTCTAAAGGCATTTTATGATAATAACTGTTAAAACCAACTATACCCATCTGACAGGTTAAACATTACACTAACTGACAAGAGATGGTCAAAGGACCTCAAATGCAGCAAATGTTGTTTTGGCAATATGTTTAAAGGTGTCTAAATGCCACATTATCGGACATTCAGATTAGATAAATGTGTTGTGAACAGCAATGAAGAAACCAGTTTGTACGCACCAGATTTAAAAATATTGATAAACGCTGTTTCCATCATTCCCACTTCAGAATTATCTGTAAAATCACAACTGAAACATCTCCTGACCAAATTCGTGATGTATATGACCGACTGCTGAAGAAAAGCTGTATAAATCCAACGTATAGTTGTGAATGTTGCTCAATAAATAACGACAGTTCAACAAATCTAATGGGTATAACTGTGCATTTACAAACTTCACCCTCCCACTAACACACACACTCAGACACACACTCACTCACTCATCCACCCACCCACACCCACTCGTACCTACCCCCACACACCCACTCACACACACCCGTACCCACCCACCCACACCCACTCACACACACCCACTCACACACACCCACCCACGCACACTCACCCACTCGGACACACACACTCATACGCACAACCACCCACACCCGCTCACACACACCCTCTCACACACACACAACCACCCACACCCACTCACACACACCCAGCCACACACACAATCACCTACACCCACACACCCACACCTACCCACTCACACACACCGACTCACACACCCACACTAACACCCACTGACACACCCATTCACCCACACCCACCCACACGCACAACTGCACCCACCCGTACCTACCCACCCACCCAGACACACACACTCACACACACACTAACACACACAACCACCTACACCCACTCACACACACACCTACACCCACTCACACTCTCACCACACCTACACCCACTCACACAGTCACACACACAGACCTACACCCACTCATACACACACACCTAAACCCACTCACACACCTACACCCACTCGCACACCTACATCCACTTGCACACACCTACACCCACTCGCGCACACACCTACACCCACTCACACACACACACATACACTCACACACACACCTACACCCACTCGCGCACACACCTACACCCACTCACACACACACACATACACTCACACACACACCTACACCCACTCACACACCTACACCCACTCACACACACGCATTCAAACACACCCACTCATACACACCCACTCACACAAACCCACTCGCACACACCCACTCAAACAAACACTCAAACACACCCATCCACACACAACTACTCATATACACACCTACACCCACTGACACACACACCCCTACACCCACTGACACCTACACCCACTCACACACACCTACACCCATACACACATACACTCACGCACCCCTACATGCACTGACATGCACACACACCTACACCAACTCACACACCCACACCCACTCACACACACACACACACCCACTGACCCCCACACCCACACCCAATCCCAGGCCCGGACCATTGAAACAGCCGCAGCTGTCGACTCTCACCACATCCCCGGGCCAGGCACCACAGCCGCTGCCACCGACCATTCACTGTCTTCAGAAAGCCACAAATGCTGCTGCCCGTATCTCTACTCCAGCTCCCCACGGGCCTCCACCAGCGACCCGCTCACACACACCCTCTCACACACACAGTTGAAAGGAAAAGGTAAAAATCGGAAAGAGCCATGTTTCGAAAAAAGAACACTTGTTTCGAAAAAAGAGAAATATCTACAATAATTATAGGAGGCATGGAGTAAATGAGGTGCTAGATGAGTATAAATAATGTAAAAAGAATCTTAAGAAAGAAATAAGAAAAGCTAAAAGAAGATACGAGGTTGCTTTGGCAAGAAAGGTGAAAGTAAATCCAAAGGGTTTCTACAGCTATATTAATAGCAAAAGGATAACGAGGGGTACAACTGGACCATTAGAGAGCCAGAATGGACAGCTATCTACAGAGCCAAAAGAGATGGGGGAGATATTGAACAATTTATTTTCTTCGGTATTCACCAAGGAGAAGGATATTGAACTCTGTGAGGTAAGGGAAACAAGTAGAGTAGCTATGGATACTATGAGATTCAAAGAGGAGGAAGTACTGACACTTTTGAAAAATATAAAAGTGGATAAGTCTCCAGATCCTGACAGGATATTCCCTAGGGCATTGAGGGGAGTTAGTGTAGAAATAGCAGGGGCTATGACAGAAATATTTCAAATGTCATTAGAAACTGGAATAGTGCCGGAGGATTGGCGTACTGCGCATGTTGTTCCATTGTTTGAAAAGGGTTCAAAGAATAAACCTAGCAATTATAGACCTGCTAGTTTGACGTCAGTGGTGGGCAAATTAATGGAAAGGATACTTAGAGATAATATATATAAGCATCTGGATAAACAGGGACTGATCAAGAACAGTCAACATGGATTTGTGCCTCAGGGATCTGTGTTGGGTCCACTGGTGTTTGTCATGTATATCAATTATCTAGATGATGGGGTGGAAAATTGGATAAGTAAGTATGCAGATGATACTAAGATAGGCGGTGCTGTGGATAATGAAGTAGATTTTCAAAGTCTACAGAGAGATGTGGGACATTTGGAAGAGTGGACTGATAGATGGCAGCTGGAGTTTAATGCTGATAAGTGTGAGGTGCTATATCTTGGCAGGACAAATCAAAATAGGGCGTACATGGTAAATGGTAGGGAATTGAGGAATGCTGTGGAACAGAGGGATCTAGGAATAACTGTGCATAGTTTCCTGAAGGTGGAATCGCATGTAGATAGGGTGGTAAATAAAGCTTTTGGTGTGCTGGCCTTTATAAATCAGAACATTGAATATAGGAGTAGGGAAGTCATGTTAAAATTGTACAAGGCATTGGTGAGACCAATTCTGGAGTCTGCTGTCCAATTTTGGTCGCCTAATTATAGGAAGGATGTCAACAAAATAGAGAGAGTACAGAGGAGATTTACTAGAATGTTGCCTGGGTTCCAGCAACTAAGTTGCAGAGAAAGGTTGAACAAGTTAGATCTTTATTCTTTGGAGCGCAGAAGGTTAAGCGGGGACTTGATTGAGGTCTTTAAAATGATGAAAGGGATAGACAAAGTTGACGTGGATCAGCTTTTCCCATTGAGGGTAGGGAAGATTCAAACAAGAGGGCATGACATGAGAATTAAGGGACAGAAGTGTAGGGGTAACATGAGGGGGGACTTCTTTACTCAGAGAGTGGTGGCTGTGTGGAATGATCTTCCAGCAGAAGTGGTGGCGGCAGGATCGATTTTAACATTTAAAAGTAAAGTGGATAGGTATATGGACGGGAAGGGAATGGAGGGGTATGCTCTGAGTGCAGGTAGATGGGACTAGGGGAAAATAAATGGTCGGCACGGACTGGAAGGGCCGAGAAGACCTGTTTCCGTGCTATAATTGTTATATGGTTATATGGTTTAGGACCACATGACGGGGTACAACAAAGAGAAGCGTTATGAGTGCAATGTGTGTGGCAAGGCCTGGCAGAGCCCGAACCGGCACGAGTTCCACCGGCCAGTGCACACGGGAGAACACCCCTTCACCTGCTCCGACTGCCGCAAAGGCTTCGTCGTCGCTGGACCTGAAGGTGCAGAGGCACCTGCACACTGGGGAGTGGTGCTATGGCTGCTCCACCTGCGGCAAGAGCTTTGCCCAGTTGTCTGGGCTGCAGGAGCACCGGCGGCTGCACAGCAGTTCGCTCCCCTTCACCTGCTCCAACTATGGCAAAGGCTTCAAGTGGTCCACGTACCTGAAAATGTACAAGCGCCTGCACACTGGCGAGCACCCCTACACCTGCAGTGATTGCGGCAAAGACTTCACCAGCAAACTGCTGGATCACCAGCGCACCCATACCAGTGAGCGTCCCTACACCTGCGCCCACCAACCTGCTGGAGCATCAGCGCATCCACACCGGTGAGCATCCATACACCAGCGCCCAATGCGGCAAGTGCTTCACCTGCTCCACCAAGCAGCTGGAGCACCAGCGCATCCACACCGGTGAGTGCCCCTACACTAGCGCCCATTGCGACAAGGGCTTCACCCAGTCCAGCAACCTGCTGAAGCACCAGCGCACCCACACCGGCGAGCATCCCTACATCTGTGCCCAATGTGGCAAGGGCTTTGCCTGCTCCACCTATCTGCTGCGTTCACGCCAGCCACCGTCTTGTCCCCAGCCTGGTGTGTGAATAGCGCTTTGCCATGTACTCCTATGCCTTGTCTCACGAGCACGTGCACACCAGTGGCCAGCCCTATGACTGCCCGTGACTGCCCGTACTGCTCGTGGGTGTTGCACCAGCACTGGCAGGATCACGCCGGCGAGCTGCTGCTCCCACTGTGCCAAGCGTTTCAAAAGCGTATGCAGGCTGCGAGACCACCAGCGGATACACACCAGAGAGAGACCCTTTGAGTGCGCTGAGTGTGGCAAGGGTTTTACACACATGTCCAGCCTGTGGCAGCACCAGCGTACCCACTGCGGTGAGCATCCCTTCCCCTGCCCGTCCTGTGGTAAGGGCTTCACCCGCCTTGACCACCTGCTGGAGCGAGTCCACACCGGCCAGCGCCCCTTCACCTGCCCACTCTGTGGCAAGGCCTTTGCCCGCTCCTGCTGCCTGCTGGCACATCGCAACATAGATAGGCGCTGTTTAGGTACTCAAAATACTGGAAGGAATGGGTACAGCTCTGGTCAAGACCCTCTTCAGTTTCAACCCGAAACGTCACCCATTCCTTCTCTCCAGAGATGCTTCCTATCCCTCTTAGTTACTCCAGCATTTTGCGTATTTTTTTGTAAACCAGCATCTGCAGTTACTTATTATTAAACCAATCTGGTTAATGATCTCTGCACCTTACCCAAAGCCCCCACATCAGTCCTGTAATGGAGTGACCAGAACTGTATGCAATACTCCAAATGCTACCTGACCAATGTCCCTTAAAGCTGCACATATACGTTCCTCTCTCCTCATCTCACACCCTTATATCTCCTTATTTTCTCTCGCCTCTGTCACTTACTTCACTCATCTGCCGATCACCCCCTCATCTGTTAACATCGTGCCAGTCTGAAGAAGGGTTCTGACCCGAAATGTCACATATCCATATTCTCCACAGATACTGCCTGACCCGCCAGAATTACTCCACCACTGTGAAACGTCACCTGTCCATGTTTTCCACAGCTGCTGCCTGACCCGCTGAGTTACTGCAGCACTTTGTATTGGAGTCATAGACTGTGTTTCAGACCTTTCGGCCCAACTTGCCCACACTGACCAACATGTCCCAGCTACACTAGTCCCACTTGCCTGCGTTTGGTCCATATCCCTCCAAACTCGTCCTATCCATGTACCTGTCTAACTGATTCTTAAACGTTGGGATAGTCCCATCCTCAACTGCCTCCTCCGGCAGCTTGTTCCATACACCCACCACTCTGTGTGTGAAAATGTTACCCCTAAAATCCCTATTATATTTTTCCCCTCCACTTTGAACCCGTGTCCTCTGGTCCTCAATTCCCCCACTCTGGGCAAGAGATTCTGTGCATCTAACTAAGTTGCGTTCGATGCAGGATTCCAGCCCCTGCAGTTTCTTGTGTCTCCCTCACCTATATCCACCTATCACTTGCGAAGAAGAGTATTAACCTGAAACGTCATCCTCTCCTTCTCTATGGAGATGCTGCCTGTCCCGCTGAGTTACTCCAGCATTTTGTGTCCACCTGTCACTTGCCTGGCTTTGTCCAGCCCCCATCTCTCTTTTTCAATCAGTCTGAAGAAGGGTCCTGACTCAAAACGCCATCTGTTAATACCCTCTGAAGCAGCCTAGGAACTCAGTGGGTCAGACTGCATCTGTGGAGGGAAGGGAATCTAAGGCGACCACTCCCACCGCTCCTTTCCAACTTTCTCCACCCCCCCCCCCCCCCCCCCCCCACACCAAACAGTCTGAAGAAGGGTCCTGATCTAGAATGTTGCCTGTCCATGCTCTGCAGAGGTGCAAGCTACTCCAGGACATTGTGTTTCTTTTTGTAAACCAGTCAAGTCAAGTCAATTCACTTTTATTTCTATAGCACATTTAAAAAACAATTCTCGTTGACCAAAGTGCTTTACATTGGTCGATTGTAACGTTATACAACAGATTAACTGCATACATAAATACATACGTCAAGCTTGACAGTAAAGATGAGTTGATGGAGGGGGCAATTTGATGGGAAGAGGGATGCTGTTCCACAGTCTAACAGCTGCAACTACAAAGGCGCAGTCGCCACTGAGCTTCTGCCTAGACCGCGGGATGGTCAGTAACCCCAAGTCGGCCGATCTGAGGGACCTGGAGGTGGTGTGGTGGGTGAACAGACATGTGATGTAGGTGGGGGCGAGCCCGTTAAGGCCTTTGTAAACATAAAGAAGGTCCTTGAAATTTATTCGGAACAGCACAGGGAGCCAGTGGAGAGAGGCCAGGATCGGGGTGATGTGGTCCCTTTTTCGGGTGCCCGTCAGGAGTCTCGCTGCGGCGTTTTGGACCAGTTGCAGGTGGAACAGGGAAGATTGGTTGATGCCAGTGTAAAGGGAGTTGCAGTAATCGAGGCGGGAGGAGATAAATGTGTGGATGATCTTTTTTGAGCTCGTCAAACTGGAGGAATTGTTTTATTTTAGCTATCGTCCAAAGCTGGAAGAAGCTAACTTTTACCACGGCACTGACTTGTTTGTCAAATTTCCGTGCTGAGTCAAATATCACGCCAAGGTTTTTGAGGTGAGGTTTGAGTAGTGGGGTAAGGCTTCCAAGGATGCCTGCTATCGTTTTGATTGAGTCCGTGGGACGGAGAAGGATGACCTCAGAATTACTCTCGTTTAGTTGGAGGAAGTTCTGGGCCACCCAACACTTTATATCCTCGAGGCAGCGGATAAGGTTAAGCCAATTTGATCGGTTGTTGGGCTTCAGGGGGAGATAGAGTTGTGTATCGTCTGCGTAGCAGTGGAAGGAAATGTCGTGACTTTGGACGACTTGGCCTAAGGAGGGCATATACAGGTGGAAGAAGAAAATGGGGATGAAGGATGGAACCTTGTGAACCCCACAGCAGAGGCTAGCTGGGGAGGAGAAAGGGTTGCCGATGTTAGTGGAGAAACTCCTACCTTTGAGGTAGGAGACGAACCAGCTCAGGGCAGTGCCATCAATACCAACCCCTTACCTGAAACGGTCAATTAGGATGGTGTGGTGCACAGTATCAAATGCTGCACTGAGGTCGAGGAGCAGGATTGCACAGTCGCCGGAGTCAATGGTGAGAAGCAAGTCATTATGTACGTTCAACAGGCAGACTCTGTGCTGTGGTGGGCCCTGAAACCTGATTGGAAAGTTTCCAAGATAGTATTTTGATGAAGGTAGGATATAAGTTGACTTAAAATTACCTTTTCATTGACTTTTGCACGGAAAGGCAGTTTTGAAATAGGTCTGTAGTTTCTTGGCAAGGTGGGGTCCAGGTTAGGTTATTTCAGGAGGGGCTGGACCACCGCATGCTTGAAGCAGATAGGAACAGTGCCAGTGCCCAGAGAACTATTGAAGATGGTGAGGATGCTGGGACCGGCTATTGTAATGACATCCTTCAGAAGGGACAACGTCGAGGGGCAGGTAGTGGGTTTCATGGTGGTGACCAGTTTTACAAGGGAGGGTAGAGTAACGGGTTGGAAACAGTCTAATTTTGAGGAGCAGACCAATGAGACAGCCAGGTCACGGATGGGAGGGGAATTATTCGATCTGATGTTCTTAACTTTGCTGGTGAAAAATGTAGTAAATTCCTCGCAATTAGCAGGGAACCCAGCTAAGCTGGTGCTGGGGGCAGGACATATGATAGAGGTGATGGTCCTAAAAAGGACCTTGGAGTTATAAGCGTTTTTGGAAATAAGGGCAGAAATACTGCTTCCTGGTATTTGTGAAGATTGTTTCTCAGAAGTTCAAAGGAAATTTGAAATTTGAAGCTTATCAGATTTGAACTTCCGTTCTGATTTTCTTAGGGCTCTGGTGGTGTCATTGAGCCACGGCCAGCCTTTAGGCTTAGGCTTTTTCATTTTAAGAGGAGCAACAGGATCCAGGATGGAAGAACAAGTAGTATTGAATAAAGAAATTAGGTCGTCGGTGCTGAGATGGAGGGGAGACGCCTCAATAGTGCAGATGTCGGGGACGGCTATGAGAGCCTCAGAGAACTTACTGGCAGCCGAAGAGTTTACATACGGGGAGTAGCGAACAGGGAGATGGGATTTTGAGGGAGAGAAAGGCAGTGATGCATCAAATATAATTGCACTATGATCAGCCGGACAATCAATAATTTCTGTATTACAAATTAGGAGACCAGACGAAAGCACTAGGTCTAGTGTACGGTCAAGCTTGTAAACCAACATCTGGTGTTCCTTGTATCTAGGCTAGGCGTGTATTTCACCCTACACTTGCGCTCGGTCTGCCAAGGCCTGCTGGATGCCAACCATTTTACCTCCCCTTCCCACGCCCACACTGATCTTTCTGTCCTGGGCCTCCTCCATTGCCAGAGTGAGGTGACATGCAAACTTGAGGAACAGCACCTCGAAGCTTACAGCGCAGTGACGAACATTGAATTCTCCAAATTAAGGAGGCACCCCCCCCCCCCCCACCCTAATCAATTCCTGGAGTCTTTCCCGGCCCTATCTGTTTTTTTCCAGCTTTCTCCCCCGACTCCTTCAGTCAAAAGAAGGACCCAGACATGACACGTCGCCAGTCCATTCCCCTCCAAACTGCTGGTGGAACTTAGCAGGTCAGCCATCCATGGTGGGAAACGGATGGAGGTGTTCCTAATTTCAGCCCTCCTTGGCTCTGTCGAGGAGCAGACCATCAACAGTACCAGCATCTTCTCATTCATACTGTACCCAAGTGAAAATGCAAAAGTGAGCCAAGTTGCACACAGCCGACTACTCACAGAACCAATTTGCAATAACTGGCCCAAAATCGTAAAGGCATTTTAAAACGTTTTTTTTTAAAGAAAGTCTTGACGCATTTGTGCCTTACGTAACAAATAAAACAAGGTTTTCCTGACCTCACTGTGTTCTTCGGAATTCTAGCGGACTTCCATAGATGAGGCTCTCACCAGGGTCTCTTCTATACCCCATGACTCTGCACTCATTCCCCATCCCCCCCACTCGTAACAAGGGCAGAGTCCACCTTCCACCCTACCAGCCATCACATACAACAAATAATCCTCCAACATTTTTGCCACATCCAATGTGATCCCACCACTTGCCATATCTTCCCATCTCCTCCCCTGTCTGCTCCCCTGTCTGTCTCGACCTGAAACGTCGCCTATTCCTTCGTTCCATAGATGCTTCCTTACCCCCTGAGTTTCTCCAGCTTTTTTGTCTACCAATGGGATCCCACCACTAGCCACATCTGCCCATCTCCTCCCCTGTTGGCTTTCTGCAGAGACCGCTTCCTCCGTAACTCCCTGGTCAATTCGTCCCTGGCACTTTCCCTTGCAACCGCAGGAAATGCTACACTTGTTGCTTTACCTTCCCCCTTGACTCCATTCAAGGACCCAAGAACGTCTTTTGAAGTGCGGCAGAGGTTCACATGCACCTCCTCCAACCTCTTCTATTGCATCCGCTGCTCTAGGTGTCAACTGCTCTACTTCGGTGAGACCAAGCATAGGCTTGGCGATCGCTTCGCCCAAAACCTCCGCTCACTTTGCAATAACCAATAACCAACCTGATCTCCCTGTGGCTCAGCACCAACTCCCCCTCCCATTCTGAATCCAACCTTACAGTCCTGGGATTCCTCCATGGCCAGAGTGAGGACCACTGTAAATTGGAGGAGCAGCACCTCATATTTCGCTTGGGCAGTTTGCACCCCAGTGGTATGAGCATTGACTCCCCTAATTTCAGGTAGTCCTTACTTTCTCCTCCACTTCTCAGCTCTCCCTCAGCCCTCTGCCCCCACCTCTTCCTTTCTTTCCCCCCCCCCCCACCCTCACATCAGTCTGAAGAAGGGTTTTAACCTGAAACGTTGCCTATTTCCTTCGCTCCATAGATGCTGCCTCACCCGCTGAGTGTCTCCAGCATTTATGCCTACCTTCAATTTTCCAGCATCTGCTGTTCCTTCTTAAGCATTTTGTCTACTCCACTGTGAAATCTCCTCAAGGTATGCCTACTTTGAAGATGTTATCCTCCTTTGAAGACAGTTTTACGACCTCCTTTGTCACTGCCCCCCCCCCCCCCCCCTCCTCTCTGCCTCTCTGATACCCCCTTCCCTCCAACTCTACAACCACATCCTAACCCTGACCTGGTACCACAGCCACTTTTGCTTGCTCGGGACTTGCCTGCGCCTTCATCTTCTACCTCATGGATTCCAGCTCCAGTTCCCTACCCCCCAGTTCTGTCCCAACCCGGACTATTGATACTGACTGGCTATCTGCCGCCATACACGGCAATTCTCCTTCCGTGCCCTGCGACCTACTCTGGCTGCGATATGCCGGCACCAGCAGGACCTCGCTTTGTCTCTCCCGTAACTTCGGGCCTCACTCACCCAGACCTGTAATGAACCCCAACTCTACTTCATCCTATGGACGATCCACCTCTTCAATCAACGATTCCCGGCCCATCTTAACTCCCCAATGACCTTAAACTTGCCCACCTCCAGGCCACTCCTGCCACCGACATTCCGTGACTCGACCGCCTGCAAGCCGAGGGCCCCAATGCTGGCCCGCACCACCTGCCCGAACACCACCAGGTCGAGTCACGTGACGCCATCTTTGCCACGAGGAGCAGCACCAACACTCACCGCCTCCAGACCGACCTCAGGCCCGGACCACCGAGGCCATCGCCGACCTCCATGTCGATGCTGCTGCCGACCTTCACTTGCCCACCGATGGCGCTGATCCTCGCTGCCTCACCAGTAACTCTGACTATCGCCCCCTCACAGATTACGGCGACCCTCGAAACCTCCCCGATTCCTCCAACTATCACCACCATAACGTGGCACCTCACCGGGACCGTCGACACGCCGCCTCACCGGACCATCAACCCTCACGGCCTCACCGGGACCGTCGAACATCGCTGCCTCACTGAGACCTACTCACATCGCCGTCTTCGGGGCCGGCCTTAAGCCAAATGGACCAATTGCTCCCAGTTTCGCCCCGTGCCTAAGGGGGCCCCATGCTAGGCTGGTGGGCAACACATGCTATCCCCTCAACAGCGACCCCAGTAGGTGAAATACCTCACCGACACCAACCCAGCCGGACTGCACTGTCCCCTGGGGGTAGTTTGGGGGGGGGGGGTTTGGGGCTGTCCCGAGGGATGCGCTCCATCGGCCACTGACACCTTGGTGCTCGGGTTCAGAGCAAAGATACTAGAGCATTTGATTCAGAGTGCCCAGTCACCCAAAATATAACCTCACAATATTGCAGTCCAATTGTTCTAACTTTGAGTTTGCTTTATATAGTGAAGGCTTATGGAGATGGTGCTGTCTGGACATGACAATGAATCCAGCTATTACTTACGGATTGTAAAAGTAGCTAATTTTGAACACCAGGTCAAACCTGATACTCCCGCATTCGATGACAGCACCCACAATTATTTGCAGCGCAAAAAATGACAATTTTGGCAGTTTTTAACAGGTAAGGAAGTACGTGTTTCGTGTTTTAACAGTGTATACCGAGGCTGTGATGTCCTCCACATGGATTGAGCTGCTCTGTGCGTCACGCCATTTGACCCGATGACCTTATCTGCAACCCCCCTATACTGTTACCACTTTCCGGGATACTATTCCCGAATCCCATTCTGCACCCACACAGAATGTCCTTCCCCAAATTTGGAGACCAAAACTGCACACAATACTCCAGATGTGGTCTCACCAGGGAAGGATATTCTTGATATTGAGGGAGCCCAGCATAGAAACATAGAAACATAGAAAAATAGGTGCAGGTGTAGGCCATTCGGCCCTTCGAGCCTGCACCGCCATTCAATGTCATCATGACTGATCACCCAACTCAGTATCCCGTACCTGCCTTCTCTCCATACCCCCTGATCCCTTTAGCCACAAGTGCTATATCTAACGCCCTCTTAAATATAGCCAATGAACTGGCCTCAACTACCTTCTGTGGCAGAGAATTCCAGAGACTCGCCACTCTCTGTGTAAAGAATGTTTTCCTCATCTCGGTCCTAAAGGAATTCCCCCTTATCCTTAGACTGTGACCCCTTGTTCTGGACTCCCCCAACATCGGGAACAATCTTCCTGCATCTAGCTTGTCCAACCCCTTAAGAATTTTGTAAGTTTCTATAAGATCCCCCCTCAATCTTCTAAATTCCAGCGAGTACAAGCCGAGTCTATCCAATCTTTCCTCATATGAAAGTCCTGACATCCCAGGAATCAGTCTGGTGAATTTTCTCTGTACCCCCTCTATGGCAAGGATGTCTTTCCTCAGATTTGGAGACCAAAACTGTACGCAATACTCCAGGTGTGGCCTCACCAAAACCCTGTACAACTGCAGTAGAACCTCACTGCTCCTATACTCAAATCCTTTTGCTATGAATGCTAACATACCATTTGCTTTCTTCACTGCCTGCTGCACCTGCATGCCTACTTTCAATGACTGGTGTACCATGACACCCAGGTCTCGTTGCATCTCCCCTTTTCCTAATCTGCCAACATTCAGATAATAGTCTACCCTCATGTTTTTGCCACCAAAGTGGATAACCTCACATTTATCCACATTATACTGCATCTGCCATGCATCTGTCCATTCACTCAGCCTATTCAAATCACCCTGCAGCCTCCAAGCATCCTCCTTACACCTAACTATACCCCCCAGCTTGGTGTCATCTGCAAATTTGGAGATGTTGCATTGAATTCCCTCGTCCAAATCATTAATATATATTGTAAATGGCTGGGGTCCCAGCACCGAGCCTTGCGGCGCCCCACTAGTCACTGCATGCCATTCTGAAAAGGACCCGTTTACTCCTAACCTTTGCCTCCTTTCTGCTAGCCAGTTCTCTATCCACATCAATACTGAACCCCCAATACCCAGTGCTTTAAGTTTGTATGCTAATCTCTTATGCGGGACCTTGTCGAAAGCCTTCTGAAAGTCTAGATATAACACATCCACTGGTTCTTCGTTATCCACTCTACTAGTTACATCCTCGAAAAATTCTATCAGATTTGTCAGACATGATTTACCTTTCGTAAATCCATGCTGACTTTGTCCAATGATTTCACCACTTTCCAAATGCGCTGCTATCCCATCTTTAATAACTGACTCTAGCAGTTTCCCCACTACCGATGTTAGACTAACTGGTCTGTAATTCCCCGCTTTCTCTCTCCCTCCTTTTTTAAAAAGTGGGGTTACATTAGCTACCCTCCAATCCTCAGGAACTACTCCAGAATCTAATGAATTTTGAAAAATTATCACTAATGCATCCACTATTTCTGTGGCTACCTCCTTGAGTACTCTGGGATGCAGACTATCTGGCCCTGGGGATTTATCGGTCTTCAATCCGTTCAATTTACCCAACATCACCTCCCGGCTAACCTGGATTTCACTCAGTTCCTCCATCTTATTTGACCCCCGTTCCACTGCTATTTCCGACAGATTATTTATGTCTTCCTTAGTGAAGACAGAACCAAAGTAGTTATTCAATTGGTAGTTATTCAAAGTAGTTATTCAATCCTTGTTCCCCAAGATCAATTCACCTGTTTCTGACTGCAAGGGACCAACATTTGTTTTAACTAGGGTTACACAAAAAGCTGGAGAAACTCAGCAGGTGCAGCAGCATCTAAGGAGCGAAGGAGATAGGCGACGTTTCGGGTCGAGACCCTTCTTCAGACTGGTCTAGTTAAAACATTTGTTTTAACTAGTCTCTTTCTCTTCACATATCTATAAAAACGTTTGCAGTCAGTTTTTATGTTCCCTGC
This sequence comes from Raja brachyura, assembly GCA_963514005.1. The sequence goes on from CAUPSL010000354.1 coordinate 63,416, forward strand.
CAGTTTCCTTTCATAATCTATTTTCCCTTTCCTAATTAAGCCCTTTGTCCTCCTCTGCTGGATTCTGAATTTCTCCCAGTCCTCCGGTAGGCTGCTTTTTCTGGCAAATTTGTATGCCTCATCTTTTGTTTTTATACTATCCCTGATTTCCCTTGTTATCCATGGATGCACCACCTTCCCCGATTTATTCTTTTGCCAAAATGGTATGAACAATATTTGTACTTCATCCATGCAGTCTTTAAATACCTTCCATTGCACATCCACTGTCAACCCTTTAAGAATCACCTGCCAGTCTATCTTGGCCAATTCACATCTCATACCTTCAAAGTTACCTTTGTTCAAGTTCAGAACCCTTGTTTCTGACTTAATTTTGTCACTCTCCATCCTAATGAAGAACTCAACCATATTATGGTCACTCTTGCCCAAGGGGCCACGCACAACAAGACTGCTAACTAACCCTTCCTCATTACTCAATACCAAGTCTAGAATAGCCTGCTCTCTCGTTGGTTCCTCTACATGTTGGTTGAGAAAACTATCCCGCATACATTCCAAGAAATCCTCTTCCTCAGCACCCCTGCCAATTTGATTCACCCAATCTACATGCAGATTGAAGTCACCCATTATAACCGTGTTACCCTTGTTGCACGCATTTCTAATTTCCTGTTTGATGCCATCCCCAACTCCAATACTACTGTTAGGTGGCCTGTACACAGCTCCCACTAGCGTTTTCTGCCCCTTAGAGTTTTGCAGCTCTACCCATATCGATTCCACATCCTCCACGCTAATGTCCTTCCTTTCTATTGCATTAATCTCCTCTCTCACCAGCAACGCTACCCCACCTCCTTTTCCTTTTCGTCTATCCCTCCTGAATATTGAATATCCATGGATGTTCAGCTCCCAGCCTTGGTCACCCTGGAGCCATGTCTCCGTGATCCCAACTATAGCATAGTCATTAATCGCTATCTGCACCTTCAACTCATCCACCTTATTACGAATGCTCCTCGCATTGAGACACAAAGCTTTCAGGGTTGTTTTTACAACACTCTTACTCCTTATACAATTATGTTGACAAGTGGCCCCTTTCACATCGATCCCTATTAGACTTGGCCATACTCTCCTATCCATTTGTGAGCTTTCTTTCCCGTTAATTCTGAGGTCATTAACCATCCATTTACTCTCTTTCCCTTTAACTCCGTCCTCGACTGTCCCATTTGACACCCCACCCCCCTTATTCAGTTTAAAACCATCCGTGTAGCAGTGGCAAACCTGCCGGCCAGAATGCTGGTCCCCCACCTGTTAAGATGCAATCCGTCCCTTTTGTACAGTTCCACCTTACTCCAAAACAGATCCCAGTGATCTAAGAATCTAAATCCCTGCCCCCTGCACCAGTTCCTCAGCCACACATTCAGCATAGGTTCACCAGGTTAATTCCCGGGATGGCGGGGCTGAGAGAATGGAGCGGCTGGGCTTGTATACATGTTTCCGACGTTGGGGGAGAGAAGGAGGGAAGGAGCGTGGACAATCCCTTAATAATCTTATATGTTTCAATAAGAACCACCGGTCTGCACCACGGAGGCGTGAGGTGGGGCGTCGACAATGGTGGAGCCTCGGCAGTGGTGGAGCCTCGGCAGTGGTGGAGCCTCGGCAGTGGTGAAGCCTCGCGATGATGTGGCCTAGGTGGTGGTGGAGCCTCGATGGTGATAAACCCTCGGCAGTGGTGGAGGAAGGTTGACGAAATAAAGGTGGTGGGCGGGGTGACGGTTGCGCGATGACATCGATGGGTAAAGAATGGGCGGGGTCTGCGACGCTGAGACATCGGTGGGCAGGGCCGCTCGAAGGCGGGGCCTCGATGATATCGAGGGGTAAAGAAGTGTTAAAGAAGGAACTGCAGATGCTGGAGAATCGAGGGTTACACAAAAAGCTGGAGAAACTCAGCGGGTGCAGCAGCATCATCTAAGGAGCGAAGGAGATAGGCGACGTTTCGGTCGAGACCCTTCTTCAGACGGTCTGAAGAAGGGTCTCGACCCAAAACGTCGCCTATCTGATGATGATGCTGCACCCGCTGAGTTTCTCCAGCTTTTTGTGTAACCCCCGAGGGGTAAAGAAGGACGGGACCATGGGGACGCAATGATGTCAGGGGTAATGATTGGCGGGGCCGTGATGATGTCAAGGGGTAACGATGGGCGGGGCCGTGGGAACGCGATGACGTCCGGCCGCTCGGAGGGCGGGGACACGTCGACGTCATGGGGTAACGGCAGGAGAGGCGATGACTTCACGGCCGGTGACGTGGCCTCCCCTCCCCTGAATCCCCGCCACGCCCCGACATGCCTGCAGGTAGAGGGCGGCGAGCGCACGGCAGACACGGGGCCAGTCATGAACAATACTGGGTCTGGGTTGGCGCCATTAGACAACCAATTAGCAATGTTACAAAATTTTGAGATTTAAAAAATCAAGTCTGTAATTTATCCCATCAGATAAAGCATAAAACTAAGTTTAATTTGACACCCAATTCACTTTCATATCTTCAGTATTAAGAAAGTTATGACCATTTTCATACTCGGAAATTGGCATCTTGTTCCCCATTGCCTTTCCATTGACTTAACTCAAAAGCTGTGATCGAGGACAGTCAAAAGCCCATAACTTTCTTAAACATTAAGAGAACTCAATGAAATGTTCAGTTATTATGGATTGGAGCATTCTGAAACAAATATGAAACAATCTTACTTGGATGAATAACCTGAAATTAAAGCTTATAATTAGTTAGTTACCTAATTGTAGCTAATTACAAAATTCAATTACTAGGTCTAAACATCTATCCATTTCTTAATAAAAGATAAACATTTTTAAATTGCCTAAGTGTCCAAATAACATTTACACAATAATTAACAATATAACATGATTTTTACATCTCATTTTCATTAATTTATAGGCCAAATGGAAGGAATTTAGTGTTTAATTCCTGTAAATTAATGGCCATTTAAATCAACTTGCGAGTGGGTTTTAGAGGAATGCGGTGGATTGGAACGTTGCGGTTTGCGGTGAATTTAACCCACAGTCTGCCGGTTCGTATAATTTTTTTTGTCACCATTTTGCAACATGAAAATGTCATTAAATGCTTCCTAAGAACCACGTTTTTATGTAAAAATAAACTGTGTAGCTTATTTTCTCCCCTACGCAAAATCCTTCCCGTTGTCGGCGCTCATGGCTTTAGAAGATGATTTTTAAATTACTCTAGCTAATAAATGATCTAGTGTAGTTTACAAATACCTTCATAAAACAAATGTTGGAGCGATTTCTCTTTAGCGATGAAATCCCCTGAGATGGATGGACTTGAACCGTCTGGTGAAAAACGGCACTTTAAACCCATCCCCCTCTGAAAGGCACCAAAGTCGCGCACACGGGGAGTGGCAGAACTGCAGCGCCGCTAAAGGTAAGTATCGTAACATACCTAAACCAATGACCCAGAGACGGGGCCAGGAATCATCAACATCGGTTCAGCGGTCAGGACTGGCACCATAGTGTTCATGGGGAGAGAGAGGAGGATGGAAGAAAGGGAGAGGGGGAAGGGGAGAAAGAGGGAGAGAGGAGGGGGATAGAGAGGGAAGGGGAACAAGAGAGGGAGGCGAGAGAGGGAGAGGGGAGAGATAGAGATGTAGTTATAGTCACAGAGTGATACAGCATGGAACCAGGCCCTTCGGCCCAACTTGCCCTCACCAGCCAACATGCCCCATCGACACTAGTCCCTCCCCGACCAACATACCCCATCCACACTAGTCTCACCCCGACCAACATGCCCTATCTACACTTGTCCCACCCCGACCAACATGCCCCATCTACACGAGTCCAACTTTCCTGCGTATGGCCCATATCCCTTCAAACCTGTCCTATCCATGTACCTGTCCAAGTGCCTCAACTAACTCCTCCGGCAACTTCACCGCCATCCTCTGGCTAAAGAAATTCCTCCTTGCCCCCTTCCTGAAGGAACGTCCTTTAATTCTGAAGCTGTGCCCTCTGGTCCTAGGCTCTCCCACTAGTGGAAATGTCCTCTCCATATCCACTTCATCCGGGCCTTTCACTGTTCGGTGACGTTTCAATACAGTACCCCCCCTCTCGTTCTTCTAAACCCCAGATAGTACAGGCCCAGCACCAACTAACGCTCATTGTACATTAACCCACTCGTTCCTGGGATCATCCTTATAAACCTCGATGGGCCAAAAGGCCTGAACATTTAAACAAAGAAAATGTTTATCTTTTATTAAGAAATGGATAGATGTTTAGACCTAGTAATTGAATTTTGTAATTAGCTACAATTAGGTAACTAACTAATTATAAGCTTTAATTTCAGGTTATTCATCCAAGTAAGATTGTTCCATATTTGTTTCAGAGTAGGTCAGCGGATCAGGCAGCATCTCTGGAGAACGTGGATAGGTACAAAGTGCTGGAGTAACTCAGCAGGTCAGGCAGCATCTCTCGAGAGAAGGAATGGGTGACATTTCAGTTCAAGACCCTTCTTCTGAAGACAGGACCCAGGCATAACTCTCTCCTCTTCTTCCCTTGCTCCCTGTCTCTCTCTCTCTCTCTCTCCACCCCTTCCCTCTCTCCGCCCCTCTCCCCCACTCTCTCTCTCCCACTCTCTCTCTCCCTCTCTCTCTATCCCTCTCCCTCCCTCTCTCTATCCTCTCCCTTCCCCCCTCTCTCTGCCTGAGTTCTAGAGCCACTCTTTCCATCCGCGATGACCAGAGACTTCAGGCAAGAGCAGGATTTTGCCGCTGGTGGGTTTCACCAGAAGTATAATCCCAAAGAAGGGTTTTGCAGGTGAGGATGAAGTCCCCCTCTCTACCCCCTCCCTCTCCCACTTCTTTCCCTTCGTCCCCCCTCTCTCTCCCCTTTTCCCCCTCTCCCCGACTCCCCCTTTCTCTCTTTCCTTTTCTCTCACCCGCTCTATCCGTTCTCTCTCCCCCTTTCTCTCATCCTCTCTCTCCCTTCTCCCACCCCCCTCTCCTCTACCGTCTCTCTCTATCCTCCCTCCCTCTTCCTCCCTCCCTCTCAGGATAGGGTGGGAGAGTGTGTGGGGTGAGGGAGGGAGGAGAGTGGGGAGGGGGAGAGGGAGCTGTGCTCCACTTACTTCTCCTTTCTCCCTCTCTCTTTCCGCCTCTCTCGCTCTCCCCTCTCTCCCATCTATCCTCCTCCCCTCTCCCCCTCACCTTCTCTCTGCCCCCCCTCACTCTCTCTCCCCCCGTTCTTTCCCCCTCTCTCTCCCCCCTCTCTCTCCCCCTCTCTACTCCTCTCCTCACTCTCTCTCAAGGGGAGTGAGCAGTGTGGTGCAGCGATGCATCCACAAGAAGACCGGCCAAGAGTACGCGGTGAAGGTGATGGAGGTGCCGGAGGGGAGTTTGTCCCCTGAACAGGTGGAGGAGATCCGCGGGTCCATCCGCAACGAGGTGGAGATCCTTCCGATGGTTCTTGGCCACCAGAACATGAGTGAGTATCCCCATCTCTCAATCCCTCCATTCTTCTACCCCCCTCCCCACCATCCCCGTCTCTCCATCCCTCTCTCCTAACGAGATGGAGATACTTAAGATGCTACTTGGCCATCAGAGCTTCAGAATGTGTCCTCCATCTCTGAATCCCTCCATTCTATCCCCTCATCTCCCCTCGATCTCCATCTCTCCAACCATCCCTCGCAGTGTTGGAGAAACTTAAGATGGTACTTGGCCGCAAGAGCATCAGAATGTGTCCTCCATCTATGAATCCCTCCATTCTTCCACCGCTTCCCCTCCCCTCCATCCCGTCTCTCCATCCCTCCCTCCGAGGTGGAGATCCTTCAGATGGTGCTTGGCGGTGCTGGCTCGAAGGCCGAATGGCCTCCTTCACATATTTTCTATGCCACCCAAGTGCATTCAGCAAGTGCATTCTTTCCCTCCATCTCTGAATCCCTCCATTCTTCCACCCCCTACTCTCCCCTCCACCCCTGTCCCTCTCCGCCCCCCTCCCTTCCCCTCCATCCCCTCCCCATTCGGGGATGTATCCCCGATTTCGATTAGAATTAGAAGAGTGGGCATGTTTCCTCTCATTGCTAACTGCTCTCCCCCTCTCCCTCTCCCGCTCTCAACCTCTCTCCCCTTTCTCCCCTGCTCTCTCTCCTCATCTCTCCTCCACTCTCTCTCACCCCCTTCTTTCTCTCTCCCTTTCCCTCTCCCCTCTCTCTCCCCCGCTCTCTCCCCTCTCTTTCTCTCCCCCTCTCTCTCTCTCTTTCCCACACACTCTATCCCCTTCTGCCTCTCCCTCTCTCTCTCTGTAAGTATTATTAGATTTGCTGCCTCACTACACCAGGGACCCGGGTTTCATCCCGACCACGGGTGCTGTCTGCACGGAGTTTGTACGTTCCCTCCCCGTGATCTGTGTGGGTTTGCTCCGGGCGTCCCGGTTTCCTCCCACACTCCAAAGACTTGCGGGTTTGCAGGTTAATTAGCTTTGGTGAAGATTGTAAATTGTCCCCAGTGTGTGTGTGTGTGTGTGCTAGTGTTAAGCCCCTGTCCCACTTAGGAAACCTCTGGTGACCTTGCGCCCCCACCCAAGGTTTCCATGAGTCGCCAAAGGTTTTGGTCACTGGCCTGGAAAGCCTCGACCGAAACGTGAGCTGCATCTACTGACCAAAGATCCTACACGATCTTTGCTACCAACCACACACATACACAAACACACCGCGAAGGTGGGGGCTAGGGACAGTGGAGGAGCGCTGCCTGCGCGATGAAGAGGAAGGTAAATGGCTGCCACAGTGCACGGTAAGTCCTTTAGAGGGAGGGAGAGAAAGGGGAAAAAGGGGAGAGAGAAAGGGGGAGAGAAGTGGAGAGTACGGGGGGGGAGGAGTGGAGACAGTTTTAAGACGTTTAATAAAGTTAGCGGGCATTTTACCATCCGGCGGATCTTCTCGGTCCTGAAAACCAAAGATCCTATAGGATGTTGGCAGAAAACTCCAATGAGCCAATCAAAATGGCCGGTCAGCAAAGGAGATTGACTTTGACTGCCCGTAAGTAAATTGCAACCCCACTCCACTGGCTTCGACCAAACGGCAACGTATTTTTATTCGAGGCCGGTTTTGATTTTGTTGAAATAATCGCAGGACGTAGAAGAAACCTCTTGGGGAAGGCTCTGTTTCTGCGCTGTATCTCGAAACTAAACTACTGGTCGGCGCGGACTTGCTGGGCCGAGACCAGACTTGGGTACATCACGTGATTCTTTATTCTCTCAGGATGAAACGAGGGGCTCCCTCTCTCTCGTTCTCTCCCTCTCTCCCTCTGCTTATCTATCTCTCTCTCTGAATATATTTACACCTTTCTATCTCTGTTAACTTCTTTCCCTCTGAATTTATTTTTATCTCTGTTATCTCTCCATCTTTCTCCCTCCCACTCTCTTCCTCTCCTCCCATCTCTCTTTCCCCCCTCGTTCTGAATATATTTATATCTTTCTATCTCTATTATCTCTCTCCTTCCCCCTCACTCTGAACATATTCATTTTTCTCTCTATCATCTCTCTCTCCTCTCCCTCTTTCTCTCTCCTTCTTTCTTTCCCTCTCACTCTGAATATATTTATCTGTTATCCTCTATCCCTCCCTCTCGCTCCCCTCTCTCACGCTGTCTGTTTCTCTCTTTCTTTCTTCAGAAACATAGAAAATAGGTGGAGGAGGCCATTTGGCCCTTCGAGCTAGAACTGCCATTCATTGTGATCATGACTGATCGTCCCCAATCAATAACCTGTGCCTGCCTTCTCCCCATATCCCTTGATTCCACTAGCCCCAAGAGCTCTATGTAACTCTCTCATAAATCCATCCAGTGATTTGGCCTCCACTGAATTAGTGGCATGGGTGCTTTGGCTTGAAGTGAAAAGGCACTCCTGCAGATGGTGGCTTTGGTGCTTTGGCTTGAGGTGAAAAGGCACTACCGCAAATGGTGCCTTGGGTGCTTTGGCTTGGAGTGGAAAGGCACTACTGCAAATGGTGGCTTGGGTGCTTTGGCTTGAAGTGAAAAGGCATTACAGCAAATGGTGGCTTGGGTGCTTTGGTTTGAAGCTGAAAGGCATTACCGCAAATGGTGGCTTGCGTACATTGGTTTGAAGCTGAAAGGTACGACTGCAAATGTGCTTTGCGTGCTTTGGCTTGAAGTTAACAGGCACTACTGCAAATGTGGCTTGCATGCTTTGGCTTGAAGTTAACAGGCACTACTGCAAATGATGGCTTGTGTGCTTTGGCTTGAAGTGAAAAGGCACTCCTGCAAATGGTGGCTTGGGTGCTTTGGCTTGAGACGAAAAGGCAGTACTCCAAATGGTGGCTTGGTGATTTGGCTTGAAGTGAAAAGGCACTACTGCAAATGGTGGATTGGGTGCTTTGGTTTGAAGCTGAAAGGCATTACTGTAAATGGTGCCTTGGGTGCTTTGGCTTGAAGTGAAAAGGCACTACTGCAAATGGTGGCTTGGGTGCTTTGGCTTGAAGTGAAAAGGCATTCCTGCAAATGGTGGCTTGGGTGCTTTGGTTTGAAGCTGAAAGGCACTACTGCAAATGGTGGCTTGCGTACATTGGTTTGAAGCTGAAAGGCACTACTGCAAATGTGCTTTGCGTGCGTTGGCTTGAAGTTAACAGGCACTACTGCAAATGTGGCTTGCATGCTTTGGCTTGAAGTTAACAGGCACTACTGCAAATGGTGACTTGCGTGCTTTGGCTTGAAGTGAAAAGGCACTCCTGCAAATGGTGGCTTGGGTGCTTTGGCTTGAGACGAAAAGGCACTACTCCAAATGGTGGCTTGGTGATTTGGCTTGAAGTGAAAAGGCACTTCTGCAAATGGTGGATTGGGTGCTTTGGAATGAAGTTAAAGGCACTACTGCAAATGGTGGTTTGGTGCTTTGGGCTGAAGTGAAAAGGCACTACTGCACATGGTGGCTTGGGTGCTTTGGCTTGAAGTGAAAAGACACTACTGAAAATGGTGGATTGGGTGCTTTGGTTTGAAGCTGAAAGGCATTACTGTAAATGGTGCCTTGGGTGCTTTGGCTTGAAGTGAAAAGGCACTACTGCAAATGGTGGCTTGGGTGCTTTGGCTTGAAGTGAAAAGGCATTCCTGCAAATGGTGGCTTGGGTGCTTTGGCTTGAGACGAAAAGGCACTACTCCAAATGGTGGCTTGGTGATTTGGCTTGAAGTGAAAAGGCACTACTGCAAATGGTGGATTGGGTGCTTTGGTTTGAAGCTGAAAGGCATTACTGCGAATGGTGGCTTGCGTACATTGGTTTGAAGCTGAAAGGCACTACTGCAAATGTGCTTTGCGTGCGTTGGCTTGAAGTTAACAGGCACTACTGCAAATGTGGCTTGCATGCTTTGGCTTGAAGTTAACAGGCACTACTGCAAATGGTGACTTGCGTGCTTTGGCTTGAAGTGAAAAGGCACTCCTGCAAATGGTGGCTTGGGTGCTTTGGCTTGAGACGAAAAGGCACTACTCCAAATGGTGGCTTGGTGATTTGGCTTGAAGTGAAAAGGCACTTCTGCAAATGGTGGATTGGGTGCTTTGGAATGAAGTTAAAGGCACTACTGCAAATGGTGGTTTGGTGCTTTGGGCTGAAGTGAAAAGGCACTACTGCACATGGTGGCTTGGGTGCTTTGGCTTGAAGTGAAAAGACACTACTGAAAATGGTGGCTTGGCTGCTGTGGGTTAAAGTTAAAAGGCACTACTGCAAAATGTGGTTTGGGTGCTTTGGTTTGAAAGGAAAAGGCACTACTGCAAATGATGGTTTGGGTGCATGGCTTGAAGTTAAAAGGCACTCCTGCAAATGGTGGCTTGGGTGATTTGGCTTGAGGTGAAAAGACACTACTCCAAATGGTGGCTTGGTGATTTTGCTTGAAGTGAATGGCACTTCTGCAAATGGTGCTTTGGGCTGAAGTAAAATGGTATTACTGCAAATGGTGGCTTGGGTGCTTTGGCCTTAAGTTAAAATGGACTACTGCAAATGGTGGCTTGGGTGCTTTGGGCTGAAGTTAAAAGCCACTACTGCAAATGGTGGCTTGGGTGCTTTGGGCTGAAGTGAAAAGGCACTACTGCATATGGTGGCTTGGGTGCTTTGGGCTGAAGTTAAAATGCACTACTGCAAATGGAGGCTTGGGTGCTTTGGGTTTAAGTAAAAGGCACCACTGCAAATGGTGGCTTGGGTGCTTTGGGTTGAAGTTCAGACGCTACTGCAAATGGTGGCTTGGGTGCTGTCAGTTGAAGTTAAAAGGCAATACTGCAAATGGTGGCATTGGTGTTGTGCGTTGAAGTTAAAAGGCACTACTGCAAATAGTGGCTTGGAGGCTTTGGCTTGAAGTTAAAAGGCACCACTGCAAATGGTGGCTTGGGTGCTTTGGGCTGAAGTGAAAAGGCACTACTGCATATGGTGGCTTGGGTGCTTTGGGCTGATGTTAAATTGCACTATTGCAAATGGAGGCTTGGGTGCTTTGGGTTTAAGTAAAAGGCACCACTGCAAATGGTGGCTTGGGTGCTTTGGGTTGAAGTTCAAAGACGCTACTGCAAATGGTGGCTTGGGTGCTGTCAGTTGAAGTTAAAAGGCAATACTGCAAATGGTGGTATTGGTGTTGTGCGTTGAAGTTAAAAGGCACTACTGCAAATAGTGGCTTGGATGCTTTGGCTTTAAGTTAAAAGGCACTACTGCAAATCGTGGCTTGGGGGCTTTGGCTTGAAGTTAAAAGGCAGCACTCAAAATCGTGGCTTGGGTGCTTTGGCTTGAAGTTAAAAGGCACTACTCCAAATGGTGGCTTGGGTGCTTTGGCTAACTTTCTGTTTGCACTGTATATTTATTTTAGATAAAACGCTACCACTTACGTCTGTAATTTTTGGCCATCTTACTCAGTACCCCTCAGCAGGTGCAGACGATTCTTCCCATCAATGAAAAATAAAGGTGTACACAAAAAGTTGGAGAAACTCAGCGGGTGCAGCAGCATCTAAGGAGCGAAGGAGATAGGCGACGTTTCAGGTCGAGTCCCTTCTTCAGAGTCAAAAGGTGTTATTGGTGTTTTAAAAATTTGAGAATCTCTCTCCTGGAATTGGTGGAGAGGTGGAATATTCCGTCGGGCGACCAGCCCTCCCGTGTGAACATGGGACCCAATGGGTCCCACTTAGTCTTGTCTATCTCTATCTATTACTTTCTTTCGTTCCCCCGTCACTTTCATCCCTAAACTAAACTCTACTTATCTTAATGTAACTTTAAGGGCCTGTCCCACTTAGGCATCATTTGCGCGTTATGCAGGTGGCGCGTGAAGGTTTTGTGCATCCCAAAATCCTGGGGTGCCGCGCGTGATCGTGCGTCACTGCCTACGTCACCACGTACGCGTCATGACGCGTAAATGATGTCACTTAAATTACGCGCAAATGTCACCCAAGTGGGACAGGCCTTCAACTCTCTCTCTATCCCACATCTCTCTCTCTATTTCACTATCTTTTTCTTCATTTCTTTCTTTCCCCCTCTCATTTTCATCCCTAAACTAAGCTCTGCTTAACTGAACTCTCTCTACCCCTGCTCTCTCTCTCTCCCCCCGTTTCTCGCCCCCGCTCTCTCTCGCCCCCCCCTCTCTCTCCTCCCTCTCTCTCTCCCCCTTCTATTTTGCACGACCACCTTTCCCCGCTCTCCCCCCAGGGCCGACAGTCGGGCTCCGAGCTGCAGCTCGCTGGACCACAGCTGCCCCTCGAGTGCTGAACGCAAATCCACCACTCGCTCCGAGACTCGACCCTCAATGTAAGAGCAGAGGTCCCTTCCAACAGAGAGAGAAACTGGGGGAGAGAGGAGAGGAATATTAGACATTAGTTTCACAAATGCAGGAGTCAGGAAAGAGAAAAAGAGCGGGAAAGGGAGAGGGGAGGAGAGGAATATGACTAGTTTCACAAATGCATTCTCAAGTGCAGTAGTCGGGAGAGAAAGAGAGGAGAGAGAGAGCGACAGAGGGAGGAAGAGAGAGGGTCACGGGTTGGTTCGGATAGGGATGGATGTCGAAAGATATCGTCAAGCTGAAAAGGGCATGGAGAAGATTTACAAGGATTTTGCAGGGACTCGAGGGGCCTGAGCAACAGGAAGAGGTTGGGGCAGGCTTGGACTCTATTCCTTGGAGCGCAGGAGGATAAGGGGTGATCTTATAGAGATGTACAAAATCACGAGGGGAATAGATTGGGTAGACGCAGAGTAGGGGAATCGAGGACCAGACGACATGGGTTTAAGGTGAGAGAGGGGGGGAGGGAAAAGATTTAATAGGAACCTGAGGGGCAACTTTTCCACTATGGACCAAACGCGGGCAGGTGGGACTAGTGCAGATGGGGCATGTTGGCCGGGGTAGGACTAGTGTAGACGGGGCATGTTGGTCGGGGTGGGACTAGTGTAGATGGGGCATGATGGTCGGGGTGGGACTAGAGTAGATAGGGTATGTTGGTGGGGGTGGGCCTAGTGTAGATGGGGCATGTTGGTAGGGGTGGGACTAGTGTAGATGGGGCATGTTGGTCGCGTGGAACTAGTGTAGACGGGGCATGTTGGTCAGGGTGGGACCAGTGGATGCCCTCAGGTTCATCCGAGAAACTGAGTCTTTCCTCGACAAGTCCTTCAGTGAGATTGTTACACCCAAGGCACTAGAAGAGAGAAGGTGAGTGACGGTGAGAAAGGGAGGAAAACATGGAATGCAAAGGTCCCCGGGTGTTGTACCTCTTGTGAACAGGTTCACCCACGTGGAAGCTGCCAGGACAGAAGACGGTATCCCACTGAGCGGCGGACTGGCTTGCAAAACAAAAAGGGCTGATGAGCCAAAACCAAAGAGGCCAAAGTCGGGCAACGCCATTGTAGTTGGAGACTCCATTGTGAGAGGTACGGACAGGGGTTTTTGCGGCAACAGACGGGATTCCAGGATGGTGTGCTGCCTTCCTGGTGCCAGGATCCAGGATGTTACGGACAGAGTGCAGACAATCCTCAAGGGCGAAGGTGAACAGCCGGAAGTGGTCGTGCATGTTGGCACAAATGATGTTGGAAAGAAGGGGATGAATATTTTGCAGCGGGACTTCAGAGAGCTTGGAAAAATGCTGAAAAGCAGGACTTCCAGGGTTGTTATCTCCGGTTTGCTTCCAGTTCCTCGTGCTGGCGAGAGCAGGAACAGGGAGATACGGGACCTGAATGTGCGGCTGAGGAACTGGTGCAGGGGGCAGGGATTTAGATTCTTAGATCACTGGGATCTGTTTTGGAGTAAGGGGGAACTGTACAAAAGGGACGGATTGCATCTTAACAGGTGGGGGACCAGCATTCTGGCCGGTAGGTTTGCCACTGCTACACGGATGGTTTTAAACTGAATAAGGGGGGTGGGGTGTCAAATGGGATAATCGAGAACGGAGTTAAAGGGAAAGAGAGTAAAGGGATGGTTAATGACCCCAGAATGAACGGGAAGGAAAGCTCACAAAGGGATAGGAGAGTATGGCCAAGTGTAATAGGGATCGATGTGAAAGGGGCCACTTGTCAACATAATTGTATAAGGAGTAAGAGTGTTGTAAAAACAAGCCTGAAGGCTTTGTGTCTCAATGCGAGGAGCATTCGTAATAAGGTGGATGAGTTGAAAGTGCAGATAGTGATTAATGACTATGCTATAGTTGGGATCACGGAGACATGGCTCCAGGATGACCAAGGCTGGGAGCTGAACATCCAGGGATATTCAATATTCAGGAGGGATAGAGAGAAAGGAAAAGGAGGTGGCGTAGCGTTGCTGGTGAGAGAGGAGATTAATGCAATGGAAAGGAAGGACATTAGCGTGGAGGATGTGGAATCGATATGGGTAGAGCTGCAAAACTCTAAGGGGCAGAAAACGCTAGTGGGAGCTGTGTACAGGCCACCTAACAGTAGTATTGGAGTTGGGGATGGCATCAAACAGGAAATTAGAAATGCGTGCAACAAGGGTAACACGGTTATAATGGGTGACTTCAATCTGCATGTAGATTGGGTGAATCAAATTGGCAGGGGTGCTGAGGAAGAGGATTTCGTGGAATGTATGCGGGATAGTTTTCTCAGCCAACATGTAGAGGAACCAATGAGAGAGCAGGCTATTCTAGACTGGGTATTGAGTAATGAGGAAGGGTTAGTTAGCAGTCTTGTTGTGCGTGGCCCCTTGGGCAAGAGTGACCATAATATGGTTGAGTTCTTCATTAGGATGGAGAGTGACAAAATTAAGTCAGAAACAAGGGTTCTGAACTTGAACAAAGGTAACTTTGAAGGTATGAGATGTGAATTGGCCAAGATAGACTGGCAGGTGATTCTTAACAGGTTGACAGTGGATGTGCAATGGAAGGTATTTAAAGACTGCATGGATGAAGTCCAAAAGTTGTTCATACCAGTTTGGCAAAAGAATAAATCGGGGAAGGTGGTGCATCCATGGATAACAAGGGAAATCAGGGATAGTATAAAAACAAAAGATGAGGCATACAAATTTGCCAGAAAAAGCAGCCTGCCGGAGGACTGGGAGAAATTCAGAATCCAGCAGAGGAGGACAAAGGGCTTAATTAGGAAAGGGAAAATAGATTATGAAAGGAAACTGGCAGGGAACATAAAAACTGACTGCAAACGTTTTTATAGATATGTGAAGAGAAAGAGACTAGTTAAAACAAATGTTGGTCCCTTGCAGTCAGAAACAGGTGAATTGATCATGGGGAACAAGGACATGGCAGACCAATTGAATAACTACTTTGGTTCTGTCTTCACTAAGGAGGACATAAATAATCTGCCGGAAATAGCAGTGGAACGGGGGTCAAATAAGATGGAGGAACTGAGTGAAATCCAGGTTAGTCGGGAGGTGGTGTTGGGTAAATTGAACGGATTGAAGGCCGATAAATCCCCAGGGCCAGATAGTCTGCATCCCAGAGTACTCAAGGAGGTAGCCACAGAAATAGTGGATGCATTAGTGATAATTTTTCAAAATTCCTTAGATTCTGGAGTAGTTCCTGAGGATTGGAGGGTAGCTAATGTAACCCCACTTTTTAAAAAAGGAGGGAGAGAGAAAGCGGGGAATTACAGACCAGTTAGTCTAACATCGGTAGTGGGGAAACTGCTAGAGTCAGTTATTAAAGATGGGATAGCAGCGCATTTGGAAAGTGGTGAAATCATTGGACAAAGTCAGCATGGATTTACGAAAGGTAAATCATGTCTGACAAATCTGATAGAATTTTTCGAGGATGTAACTACTAGTTAGACTAGTTAACTATATCTAGACTTTCAGAAGGCTTTCGACAAGGTCCCGCATAAGAGATTAGCATACAAACTTAAAGCACACGGTATTGGGGGTTCAGTATTGATGTGGATACAGAACTGGCTAGCAGACAGGAGGCAAAGGGTAGGAGTAAACGGGTCCTTTTCAGAATGGCAGGCAGTGACTAGTGGGGTGCCGCAAGGCTCAGTGCTGGGACCCCAGCTATTTACAATATATATTAATGATTTGGACGAGGGAATTCAATGCAACATCTCCAAATTTGCAGATGATACCAAGCTGGGGGTATAGTTAGGTGTGAGGAGGATGCTTGGAGGCTGCAGGGTGATTTGGATAGGCTGAGTGAATGGGCAGATGCATGGCAGATGCAGTATAATGTGGATAAATGTGAGGTTATCCACTTTGGTGGCAAAAACATGAGGGTAGACTATTATCTGAATGGTGGCAGATTAGGAAAGGGGGAGATGCAACGAGACCTGGGTGTCATGGTACACCAGTCATTGAAAGTAGGCATGCAGGTGCAGCAGGCAGTGAAGAAAGCAAATGGTATGTTGGCATTCATAGCGAAAGGATTTGAGTATAGGAGCAGGGAGGTTCTACTGCAGTTGTACAAGGTTTTGGTGAGGCCACACCTGGAGTATTGCGTACAGTTTTGGTCTCCAAATCTGAGGAAAGACATCCTTGCCATAGAGGGGGTACAGAGAAGATTCACCAGACTGATTCCTGGGATGTCAGGACTTTCATATGAGGAAAGATTGGATAGACTCGGCTTGTACTCGCTGGAATTTAGAAGATTGAGGGGGGATCTTATAGAAACTTACAAAATTCTTAAGGGGTTGGACAAGCTAGATGCTGGAAGATTGTTCCCGATGTTGGGGGAGTCCAGAACAAGGGGTCACAGTCTAAGGATAAGGGGGAATTCCTTTAGGACCGAAATGAGGAAAACATTCTTTACACAGAGAGTGGTGAGTCTCTGGAATTCTCTGCCACAGAAGGTAGTTGAGGCCAGTTCATTGGCTATATTTAAGAGGGCGTTAGATGTGGCACTTGTGGCTAAAGGGATCAGGGGGTATGGAGAGAAGGCAGGTACGGGATACTGAGTTGGATGATCAGCCATGATCACATTGAATGGCGGTGCAGGCTCGAAGGGCTGAATGGCCTACTCCTGCACCTATTTTCTATGTTTCTATGTTTAGTGTAGATGGGGCATGTTGGTCGGGGTGAGACTAGTGTAGATGGGCATGTTGGTTGGGATGGGACTAGTGTAGCTGGGGCATGTTTGCCGGGAAGGGACTAGTATAGATGGGGCATGTTGGCTGGCGTGGGCAAGTTGGGCCGAAGGGCCGGTTTCCTCCCTCCCAAGCCTTTCCTTCCACCTCGAGAGGCTGTATTGTCTCTTCCTCCGGCCAACCCTCTACCAGCTCCTGCGCTTTTTCCTCGATCGCTGAAGTCAAGAAAGGTAGGTTATGCAGTGAAGCTCCCCCCCACACACCCACACTCACTCTCACACACTCTCTCAAACACACACACAAACACTCACACTCTCACACACACACGCTCACATACTCATACACACACACACACTGTCACACAGACTCACACTCACTCTCTCGCACTCACCTGGAGGAATGTCGGGCATCCCGATATAATTCAACGTCAGGTCAGTCCGAATCTGAATGAAGTGAAAGAGTGGTTGGTCTCACTTCCCCCTCTCTCTCCCCCCATCCCCCTCTCTCTCCCCCCATCCCCCTCTCTCTCCCCCCATCCCCCTCTCTCTCCCCCCCCCCCCCCCCGTCTCCCCCCCCCCCATTTCTCCCTCTCTCTCTCCAAGTTACCTGTGAGGTAAAACAATATTTGTAGCCTTGTGTCGGAAGTAACTGTCGACTACATAATCTGTGATCAACTTTACTCCTGCCTCGTCAAACAGGTCAACACTAAATGGTGGTCTCTGTAGAGAGTCTGAGGGAGGGGAGAGAGAGAGAGAGAGAGATGGGAGAGAGGAAGGCAGAGAGGGGGGGGCAGAGAGTATACCACTACCCCTCCCATCCATCCCCTGCCTCCTTGCACCCTCTCTCGTTCCCCCCTCTGTCCTCTCTCTCCCCCCTTCCCGTCTCTCTCCCCCCTCCTCCCGTCTCTCTCCCCTCCCACTCTCTGTCCCATCTCTTCCCCCTCTCTCTCATCTCTCTCCCGCCCTCTCTCTATCTCCTCTCCCCTCTCTCTCTAAACCCCCCCCCCTCCTCCCCCTCTAACTCTCTCATTCCCTCTCCCCCTTCTCTCTCCCCACTCTCACTCTATCATACTCTCTCCCTCCCCTCTCTCTCTCTCTCCCCCTCACCCGTACGGCATGACAGAAGACCAACTGCCTGAAGTATTCAAAACACTCGTCCATGTCCGCCAGAGATGTTTCTGGATGCGAGAGAGGGGAGAGTTTAGTTTAGTTTAGAGATACAGCGCGGAAACAGGCCCTTCCGCACCGAGTCTGCACCGACCAGCGATCCCCGCACACTGACACTATCCTACACACATACAGGGAGGGGAAGGGGAGAGATTGTTTTGGGGGGGGAGGGACGGAGGGGGAGAGATGGGGGGGGGGGGGGGGGAGGTGGAGGGAGGGAGAGAGGGGGGGGTCCTGACGTTTGATCCCCCTCGGCCCCTCTCACCTTCCCCAGTCTCCTGCAGGAGGCCATGTTGTGGTTGGTGCTGGAGGTGAGGGAGGGTCACAAGTGACCGAGCGAATGGAGAGAGAACCTTGAAAGAGCAGAAGCCGCTCGTCAGGGCAACGCACCAACACACCGTCTCAATCTCTCTCTCACGTCTGTCTGTGTCTCTCTCTCCCTGCCCGCTCCTCTCCCAATATCCCTCCTTCCCCCTCATCATCCTCCCCTCCATCCTCCTCTCCTCTCCCCCTCTCTCTGCACCTCCATCTCCACGCGGTGACGTACATCCCTGCAACGTCATCGCGTAGACATTCACTGCGACGTCAGCTCGTTACCCTAACGCCGCCCTCTTAACGTCAGCGCGCACACAGTCGTCTGAGCCCCCATCCCCATACCACGACGTCACCGCCTACACAGTCCCCGACGTCCGCGCGCACTGCCACCTGACGTCAGCGCGCAGAGTCGTCTGACCCCCCCCCCCTCCCCCACCCCACGACGTCACCGCCTACACGGTCCCCGACGTCCGCGCGCACTGCCACCTGACGTCAGCGCGCAGAGTCGTCTGACCCCCCCCTCCCCCACCCCCACGACGTCACCGCGTACACAGTCCCCGACGTCAGCGCGCACGGTCCCCATCCGGCGCGGGTGATCTGGTTAAAATGGCAGCCGACTTCCAGATTTTAAAAATATATATATAATCGCGAGACAATGTAATAATTACATTAAAATAAAAGCGACTTGTAACGTCCTCAACGCCCACAACGTGACGGATCGCAAGAACGGGACAAAAACAAAGGGTAAGCCATTTATTTTATATATTATTTTACATCTAAACCTGCTTCTTGGGTGCCTTTATCTCTTTTAACGTTGCGAAAATGTGATTTGGGCCCATGCGAAGCGGCTGTGTTTTTCCTGCCTGTTTGGAGTTCAAATTCACCGCCAATGCAACGTTCCAACCGACCGCGTTCCAGAAAAACCCACTCGCAAGATGATTTAAATGCTCTTTGTTTTCACAGTAATGTCATAAGAGCATCTAAATCGTCTATAGTTTGTGTTATTCTCTATCCATAGTCAATATGTTTTTCTAAATATCAGTTTTAGTACCATGTATTGTACAAAAAAATAATAATTTTGATTATATTGAGTGGATGTTTCTAGATTAATTTATGGGAATTAAACATTAAATTCCTTCCATCTGGCATATAAATGCATGACGGTGAGATTTAAAAATCATGTTATATTGTGAATTATTGTGTGAAAGGGATTAATTTGTTATTTCCATACTTGGGCTATTTACAAAACAAAACCTTTTCTTAAGAAATGGAATCTGCAGGACTTTCATAATGGGAAAGTAGTGGGCAGAAAGGCATGTCATGTGTGTTTTGAAGAGCAAAAACTTGTAGTTTACAATGCTAAAATTGAAATGTTGATCAAAACCAGGTGTACAGAGTTGCTTATTGGTTACAATCTGAGGAGTATGATGATGCTACTGATTATGATATGCCAATGTACCAGCTTCCAACTAACGTTCTCCATAAAGACCTATTGCTAGAAATTGTAATTTATTTACCTATCTGTTACGGACTTACAGCATATAATACAATAATATTCAAGTTCTGATCTTGAGAATATCACATTTTTGAATTTTCAAGACAGTTTGGTTGTTTATTACTATTTCCGACACAACGGTCAATTTTGTAATTAACTACAATTAGGTAATTAACTAATTATATGCTTTAATTTCAGGCCATACAAGTAAGATGTGTTTTATTTGTTTCAGAT
>CAUPSL010000355.1:0-24367 GCA_963514005.1 Raja brachyura
TTTGAGTCCATTCACAAGCTCGCCGGACGCCTGTAATTTCTGCAGCTAGGACGAGACCGTGTTCCATGTGTATATGGAGTGTGTGCGGTTGCTGCCCCTGTACGAATATTTGAAGGGTTTGCTCCTCAAGTTTTGGCTGCATTTTAGTCGCACATACACTGATGTTTGGGCACAGGGCAGGGAGTGGGGAGGGCCGATCGGACTGGGATCGCCCTGTCGGGTTTACTCCTGGGCCCGGCCAAAATGGCCCTTCGTGGGTCCAGGCAACAGGTGGTCGATGGTCACAACCAGAGTCGGCTGCCTGCTCCTCTTCCGGGCCTATGTCCGTGCTCGCGTGTCCCTGGAGAGGGGAAACATGCGGTGTCCACGGGGATGCTGGAGGCCGTACGTGAACGCTGATCGCCGCTAGCGGTCGAGAGCATTGTAAATAATTATTGTACCATTGTAGGTATAATGACTGCTTGATGTATTGTAACCATTGAATGTGAATGTACTTTTGGTAGGCTGTAATATGCAATTGCTGAACAAAGTCCTTGGAATGGATAAAAAAAGCGAGAGAGAGAGAGAGAGAGAGAGAGAGAGAGAGAGGGGGGGGGGGGGGGAATGGGAGATGTTAAATTGAGAATTAATAAAGGAGGGAAATGAAGGTCAAGGAAAACAGAATTGATGGCATAAGCAGTGGAGTAATTATAATAAAAGATGCACAGAAAACCAAAAAAAAAAAAAAAAAAGAGAGGAGAGGGGTTTGAGAGAGAGAGGGGTTAAGAGAGAGCGAGAGTGGGGGAAATAGAGGGCGGAGAGGGAGAGGGGGAGATAAAAGAGAGGGGAGGAGATAATGGGGGAGGGGAGAAAGGGGGAGAGAGGGGGGATAGAGAGAGGGAGAGAAAGAGAGGGGGCGAGGGGGAGAAAGAGTGGGGAGAGAGGGAGGTGATAGAGAGTGAGGGGGAGAGAGAGAGAGAGGGATAGTGAGAGGGGTGAGAAAGATAGGGAGAGAGGAGAGTGGGGGGCGAGAAAGGGGTGAGAGAGAGAGGGGAGATAGGAGAGGGAAGGAGAGAGGGAGAGGTATAGAGAGGGGGAGAGACAGAGAGAGTGAGAGAGGGACGGTGAGAGGGGGTGAGAGAGAGAGGGAGATAGAGAGAGGGGGGGAGAGAAAGAGGGGGAGAGAGGGGGAGATAGAGCGGAGAGAGAAGGGATAGTGGGAGAGGGGTGATAGGGAGAGTAGAGAGAGGGGGAGAGAAGGGGGACTAGAGAGAGGGAGAGAAAGAGAGGGGGTCGAGGGAGAGAAATAGGGTGAGAGGGGGAGATAGTGAGTGAGGGGGAGAGACAGAGGTATAGTAAGAGGAGAAAGAAAGATATGGAGAGAGAGGGGTGAGAGAGAGAGGGGGTGAGAGAGGAGGGGAGATAGGGAGAGGGAGGAGATATAGTGAGGGGGAGAGAGAGAGCGGGAGAGAGCGGGTAGAGGGGGGTAGAGAGGGAGATAGAGAGAGGGGGCGAGAAGGTGGGAGAGAGATAGGGGTAAAGAGAGGGCAGAGATAGAATAAGGGGGAGGGAGAGAGGGGACAAAGAGGGGAGAGCTAGTTGGAGGAGAGAGGGGGAAGATAGAAAGATGGGTAGAGAGAGGGGGAGAGAGGGGGAGAGAGAAGGGGATAGAGGGGAGATATAGAGAGAGAGAGGGGGAGAGAGAGGAGATATCGGGAGGGGGAAGAGAGATGAGGTAGAGACACGGGCGATGGAGAGACGGGGTGATAGTTAGAGGGGAAGATAGAGAGAGGGGATGATGGAGAGGGGGAGGGCGGAGAGGGGGAGCGAGAGAGAGAGGGGAGAGAGAGGGGATGGAGAGAAAGAGAAGGGGAGAGAGAGATAGAGAGAGAGAAGTGGGAGAGTGATGGGGAGAAGAAAGAGAGGGGGAGAGATATAGGGGAGGAGAGAGGAGGGGGATCGTGGGGTGGCATGAGAGTGGGGAGGGGGGAGAGGGGTGGAGAGAGAGGGGGAGAGGGGGTAGATACGAGACGGGGAGATAAAGAGGAGAAGGAGGGGGAGAGAGGGTGGGGGAGTGGGGGGGAGAGAGAGAGGGGGAGATAGAGAGAGGGGGTAGAGAGGGTTAGAAAGAGTGGCAGAGAGAGAGGGAGGAGAGAGAGACGTGAGAGAGAGGGGGAGATAAAGAAAGGAGAGAGGGGGAGAGAGAGAGGGGAGAGAGAGACGGAGGAGAGATGGGGGAGTGAGAGAGGGGAGAGCGAGACGGAGAGACAGGGGGGAGAGAGGGGAGATAGAGAGAGGGGAGAGATAGTGGGGGGAACAGAGCGAGACGAGGAGATAGAGGGGGATTGAGAAGGGAACCTAAAGAGGGGAAGAGAGGGGGAGAGAGAGAGAGAGGGGGGAAGTAGAGAGAGGGGGAGAGAGGGGGCGAGAGAGAGGGAATGGAGAGAAATGGAAAAAGGGGTTGAGGGAGAGAGATGGGGAGAGAGAGTGGGGAGGGAGAGAGAGAGGGAGAAAGAGAGAGGGAGAAAGACAGTGACATATACAAATACTTTCCTGTCTTCTGCACTAAACGTTACTCCCTTTATCCTGTATCTGTGTACTGTGGACGGCTCCAATGTAATCATGCACAGTCTTTCCGCTGACTGGATAGCACGCAACAGGAAAGCTTTTCTCTGTTCCTCGGTACACGGGACAATAAACTTAACTAAACTGAACCGTGATGTTCTGGGCTACGTCCACAACTCTGCGATTTCATGTCTGCTATAAAGTAATAACTATTTTACCATATTTGCTGTGACCCTGGTCTCTCCGAAGAACTTGCTAACAACTGAACGTGTTGTAAAAATAAAAGACGTCCTTGTAAGGCAGCCGTGCATCATACCGACCACATTCCTTGCTGTCTCTGATTTGTTCAAAAGTGCCCCTTAATCTGTGAGATTCGGAAGAGAGTGCTTCCTCATCTCGAAAGAGCGTTTCTCAGAGAGAGAAAGAGAGACAGAGTGAGATACGTGGGGAGAGAGAGAGACAGAGGGAGAGATAGAGAGAGAGAGGGACAGACAGACAGACAGACAGACAGACAGACAGACAGACAGACAGACAGACAGACAGACAGACAGACAGACAGACAGACAGACAGACAGACAGACAGACAGACAGACAGACAGACAGACAGAACCATAGAGAGACAGAGAGAGACAGAGACAGGGAGAGAGACGGCGAGAGACGGAGAAAGAGACAATCGGTGAGAGAAAGAGAGAGAGAGGGAGAGGGAGAGGGAGAGAGAGAAACGGAGAGACAGAGAGAGACAGAGAGACAGAGAGAGAGAGAGAGAGAGAGAGAGAAAGAGAGTGGGTTACACAAAAAGCTGGAGAAACTCAGCGGGTGCAGCAGCATCTAAGGAGCGAAGGAGATAGGCGACGTTTCGGGTCGAGACCCTTCTTCAGACTGTTCAGGGATCAGGGAAACGAGAGATATAAACAGTGATGTGGAGAGATAAGGAACAATGAGTGAAATATATGCAAAAAAGTATTGGTGACAAAGGAAGCAGGCCATTGTAAGCTGACAATGGGAAAGAGAGTGTTGTGAGGCAAATGAAACTTTACACTCCTTCAGATTTACTTAACTTTATATTAGCTTTAAGCAACTTATCTCTTCTATACATTAACTCTGAAACGCCTGGCAAACATGGCTGATTCCCCAGGCCTTTCCCGCCTGTAATCTCCGCACATGCGCACACTCTGGAAAAGCCCCAACACATGCGCACATTCCAGAAAAGTCCCGCACATGCGCACATGCGCTCACTTCATTCTCCCCTCCCATTTATGTTGAGCCGGTCAGGAGGTTTAATACATCTTGATGACCGTCGCAGAACTGGAGCTTCAGGACGTAATGGCGGTTCAATAGCTGGTGGTAGATATATTGCTTGATCATCAACTTTACTCACATTGTCATTTAGATTTACAATTTTAGAATTTCTTACAGAAGTTTCCATAGTGTTGGAGGAAGTTCTCGATTAATGTTATCAAGAAGTGACGGAGCTGATGTGGAAGAAGGACATGGTGCAAGGTCACGGTTGACTGGCGTCCATCCCGATACTTCATAGTTGCATAAGAAAGGTTGACATCAGTCAGATCAACTTCATCAGCAAAAGGTTCATTCTTATTTGATCGGGCATAACGACGAAGCAACACGGTCCCAGGGCTAGTCAACCATGATGGCAGAGAAGTACCACTAGAAGAACGCCGATTGAAGTTAAAGAACCGCTCATGTGGAATAGTATTGGTAGCAGTTGACATAGAGATTTGATGGAGTGTAATGCATCTGGAAGAACACGTTATCACTGCTGATCTGGTATATAATAGTGAGATTAAACGAGAACTTACCTGCAGGGGAAAATTACAAAATAATTGATAAATGATGTCAATGGTAACATAAATCGATAATATAAATCGATAATATAAAACAAAGCAAGCATTTAAAGAGAACCCAGTACTGCGTGTCCAAATCCTGGCACCGTGACAACAGGTTTATTGGAGAACTTTGAAAAAGTTTCTTCTCTAGACCACCCTGCGGCCTCTAAAATTGGATCGAGTGGTACGTCCTGTACCTTCGCCGCGGACGTAGCTGCCGCCCTAGTGGAGTGAGATTTAAACACATCAGTGTCTATTCCTGCTAGACCCAAAACCTGTTTTAACCATCTAGAAATGGTTTGAACTGAAACTTTTGTATGTCTTTTTTTGTGTGTTATCAATAACGCTTTCTCAGAACCTCTGAGATTTTTGGTTACCTCAATGTATTGAGTTAAATGCTTAACTACACACAATGTTTCATCAACAGGATATGATTTAAACATTACCTTCATTCCAGTTCATCCTGGTCTGCTTTGTTTGATCAAGTCATAAACATAAAACACAATGTTATCTGTAGTCACATGCATGCAATCCAACCGTAACAATTGCAAAGTTTGTACTCTTTGAGCTGATACCAATGCCATTAACATAACCACCTTGAATGTTAATTTCTGCAAAGACATTGAAGTAATTGGAGTCCATTGTTTAAGCAAAGTGAGAACAATGCTAACATCCCAAATTTCTGTATATCTGGGCCTGGGAGGATTTTTATTGAAAATACCTTCATGAATCGGGATACTAATGGGTGAGACCCAACTGAATCCCGATCCGAATTTTGTCCTAAATAGGATGACAATGCACTCCGAGCACAATTAATGGCACTATAACTCAAATGCTCATCAAAGTGTAAACCAGCAAGGAACTCCAATACATTGGAAATGTTTGCAGTATGATAAGATATCTTTGACTGTGTACAAAAAGCTTCCCATTTCCTTATATGCGACATATATTGTTTTTTAGTGCTATTCATAGAAACATAGAAAATAGTTGCAGGAGTAGGCCATTCGGCCCTTCGAGCCTGCACCGCCATTCAATGTGATCATGGCTGATCATCCAACTCAGTATCCCGTACCTGCCTTCTCTCCATACCCCCTGATCCCTTTAGCCACAAGTGCCACATCTAACGCCCTCTTAAATATAGCCAATGAACTGGCCTCAACTACCTTCTGTGGCAGAGAATTCCAGAGACTCACCACTCTCTGTGTAAAGAATGTTTTCCTCATTTCGGTCCTAAAGGAATTCCCCCTTATCCTTAGACTGTGACCCCTTGTTCTGGACTCCCCCAACATCGGGAACAATCTTCCAGCATCTAGCTTGTCCAACCCCTTAAGAATTTTGTAGGTTTCTATAAGATCCCCCCTCAATCTTCTAAATTCCATCGAGTACAAACCGAGTCTATCCAATCTTTCCTGATATGAAAGTCCTGACATCCCAGGAATCAGTCTGGTGAATCTTCTCTGTACCCCCTCTATGGCAAGGATGTCTTTCCTCAGATTTGGAGACCAAAACTGTACGCAGTACTCCAGGTGTGGCCTCACCAAAACCCTGTACAACTGCAGTAGAACCTCCCTGCTCCTATACTCAAATCCTTTCGCTATGAATGCTAACATACCATTTGCTTTCTTCACTGCCTGCTGCACCTGCATGCCTACTTTCAATGACTGGTGTACCATGACACCCAGGTCTCGTTGCATCTCCCCCTTACCTAATCTGCCACCATTCAGATAATAGTCTACCCTCATGTTTGTGCCACCAAAGTGGATAACCTCACATTTATCCACATTGTACTGCATCTGCCATGCATCTGCCCATTCACTCAGCCTATCCAAATCACCCTGCAGCCTCCAAGCATCCTCCTCACACCTAACTATACCCCCCAGCTTGGTATCATCTGCAAATTTGGAGATGTTGCATTGAATTCCCTCGTCCAAATCATTAATATATATTGTAAATAGCTGGGGTCCCAGCACTGAGCCTTGCGGCACCCCACTAGTCACTGCCTGCCATTCTGAAAAGGACCCGTTTACTCCTACCCTTTGCCTCCTGTCTGCTAGCCAGTTCTCTATCCACATCAATACTGAACCCCCAATACCGTGTGCTTTAAGTTTGTATGCTAATCTCTTATGCGGGACCTTGTCGAAAGCCTTCTGAAAGTCTAGATATAACACATCCACTGGTTCTCCCTTATCCACTCTACTAGTTACATCCTCGAAAAATTCTATCAGATTTGTCAGACATGATTTACCTTTCGTAAATCCATGCTGACTTTGTCCAATGATTTCACCACTTTCCAAATGCGCTGCTATCCCATCTTTAATAACTGACTCTAGCAGTTTCCCCACTACCGATGTTAGACTAACTGGTCTGTAATTCCCCGCTTTCTCTCTCCCTCCTTTTTTAAAAAGTGGGGTTACATTAGCTACCCTCCAATCCTCAGGAACTACTCCAGAATCTACTCCAGAATTCCTCCAAGCTGCATCTATAACATCCATGGTCCTGTCCGACAGTTCAAACTCTTGCATTGGTCTGGTCAGAACCTACAGATTAACAAATTCATATGATCATGCAATGGATGAATTTCTTTTGTTACTGGTTGTGTCAACAGATTGTCGCAACTGGGAATTGTCATACATGGTTCAATAATCATTTTTAGCATCAATGGGAACCATGACTGCGTGGGCCAATTTGGCACCACCAAAATGCCTTTGGCAACGTCTTGCGCTATTTTCTTGAGACATTGCCCAATGAGACAGAATGGGGGAAAAGCATAAATGAACATATTCCCCCAGTGTAGCGAAAAAGCATCCACCGCTACTGTCCTGGATCGTGTTCCCAAGACACGTATTTCGGCAATTGGTGATTCAATCTAGATGCAAACAGATCAATGTCCGGTACTCCATACCGACTGACAATATTTTTGAAAATTTGTGGATTTAACATCCATTCTGTATTGTCTTTAAATATTCGTGATCTTTTGTCTGCCACAACATTGTCTCTCCCCGGGAGATAAATAGCTGAAAGCCAAATATTTTTTGCCATACACCATTGCCATATCTGGTTTACCAGATGATCACATGATATTGATCTGACACCACCCATGTGATTGATATATGCCACAGCTGTGGTATTATTTATTTGTACTTGGACATGCAAATCCTTTAATGAAGAGCAATAAGCTTTTAATCCATAAAATGCTCCCAGTAGCTCCAAATAATTAATACCATATGTTTGGAGCAACACATCCTCGTGGACAGCCCATCTGCCTCCACAGCTGGTCTCATTATCCGTAGCCCCCCATCCGAGAGAACTTGCATCAGTTTGCAAAAACACTACTGGCTGATGAACTAAAATGTTCTTAGCAGCTCGTGGAACATTCGCAATCCACCAATGTAATTCTGATAAAGCTTCCTTAGGCAATTGCATTGGCCTATCAAAATGGCCTGCTCGCTGAATTAGCGCTTTAGTTTTTGCCCTTTGAAGATTTTGGTAATGTAGACGACCAAACTCTACTGCTGGAAATGCTGCTACCAATTTACCAATAACTTTGGCAACCTCTCGGATGGAGGGATAAGGTTTGTTAATCAGGTTTTGACACACATTTGTCAAATCTAACACCTTATCCATTGGTAAAGTTACCAACATGGTAACTGAGTTAATCACAAACCCCAGATATTCAATGGTTTGGGATGGCTGTAACTTAGATTTTGTTGGATGGATCAGGAAACCCAACTTCTCAAACAAGCTTATAGTTGCTCAGACTGATTTTTCAGCTGATTCCTGATTAGCATTGACAATTAAAATGTCATCTAGATAAGCCATAACGATGTGTTTTTGTGCCCTTAGCAGTGCAAGTGCTGGCTTCAACAATTTTGTGAACAATCTAGGTGCTAACCTTTATCCATTAGGCAAAGCTTTGTATTGCCACAGCTGTCCCATCCATTTAAACTTTAAATACCTGCGAAAACTATGATCAATTGGGACCGAATAATATGCATCCTTCAAATCTATTGTAGCCATATAACAGCCTGTCGATACCAACTGCATTGCAGTGTAGAATGTGTCCATTTTAAAATGTTTATGCTGGACAAATGTATTCAAAAGTGTGAGATCTAAAATGATTCTACAACCCCCATCTTTCTTTGGTCTGGGGAAAATATTTGATACAAATTGTTGAGGATCCTCTCCTGTTTTCTCAATAACTCCTTTTTTACTCAAATTCTTAATCTCTTTGTCAATTTGAATTTTCTCAAGATCTGAGAACATCAAAGAATGACTAGGCTCATTCTGTCCCAATGGATACATACCTTCCACAAAATCAATGGTAGATCCTAGCACAGTATCGAATACAACACGATCAGCTGTTATATTGTCCCATTCCTTATAAAACATTTGGAGTCTACCACCAATCTGTGGCTCATCCCAACATTCCTCTTTAATAGGATAATGTTTATGTATCTCTCCAACTGGACGAAATGATCTCCTTTTCCCAATGAATGGGCGTACATTCGGCTGTGTTGGCTGGAAGTTTTTCCTTATCATACTCCTGCCTCGGCTTGTACCAGCTCCAAAATCAAATCCCCTTTTCATATAGCCAGTCCATCTCTGGCCAAAGCTGAACGGTTTCATACGACCAAAAGTCTTTGCCTCTTTATCCATTTCTTTAATTTGCTTAGACAAATCCTCTCCGAACAAATAACCAGGAGTTTGAACATTGCTTGGTTTACACAACCCTGCAAATCTTGGATGTAACAGAGGCCGAATGGCAATCTTCCTCATGCAATTTATCTCAAAAAATGAGTTGCAAAATAAAGCCAACATATGTTTCTGCACTTTGGTCATTCCACAACGTTCCACTTGTCTACCAAATGCAGTAATGCCAGCTGAAATCAGCTTGAGGACTCTTTGAAATCGAATCTCCTGCGCCCGCATCATCGATGACATTGGCGCCCAAACACCCGGATTCACCGTAGGTACCTTCAATGAGGCACAATTGATAGGTGTTTTATACATTTCTGCTGTCTCAACCATAACAGCTTCTTGAAGCGGGTGAGAGACCATATAATTAATATTGGCCGCCAGGTTTTCTTCCATGGCCTCACCGCCTCCTCCAGGTATAGCAAAACTTTGTGCCACATCAGGCACACCTGGATCAATATAATTGTGTTGTGGTGTGTACTCCGGACCACAATCACCACTTTCAGGGTCTGTCTCATACAGCCCTGGTACTCCTGAAACTTGTTCAAAGGAGACTTCCTCCAGTCCAATCCCAGGCACTGGAGTTTCAAATTCCCAATTCAAACTGGCACCATATTCACGATATGGACCCCCTCAGGGGCTGCCTGGGAATATTCTGGGTTCTTAGACCCTTGGTTGATAATAGTTTGGAGCATTTTCTCCATTTGGTCCATTCTGAGCCATAAGGCTTTTCTATCTGGACCTTCTGAATCAGATTCATCAGAACCCACAGGCCTTTCAGCTTTTCTTTTACATTTTTTAGGCACTGGGTTTTCCTCCAAAGTTTCTGTTTGTGGAGCAATCAAAGCCTCACTAACGGGTATTTCAACGGCCACCGGTATCGGAACCAGCTCCGCAATAAACTCTTGTCCCGACTCCTCACCCCGGGACGCACGTTTTACCCGCTGTTTTTTGGCTTTCTCCATTTTGTTTTTTGCAAACTGCTCCTGGTTTACCCACCAGGCACGGAGTTCTGGAACCTCACCCTAAAATTCCGAAAACTCTCTTACCTGCGGGCCGGTTCCTTACCGCTGTGTGAAGCTGCGCTCTGCAGCTCTTTCTCTGCCGATAGCGTCGACGTAATGCCGATCCAGCGCCAGGCGGGGCTTCTTCACGTAGTCACTCACGTGACTCCGAAGTAAAATTTGACTTTAAAGCCAGTTTCACTGCTTTCCAGATGATTCCATTATACCTCTCAACCTGACAATTTCCAATGGGATGATATGGTATGTTTTGTTGCAATTTCTCTATTAGGAAGGTAGAATTTTAAATATTTGACATGAATGAGGTGCCCCTATCAGAATGTACGTAACTTGGAAATCCACAGAATGAAAACAGTTGATCTAAACATTTGATAACCGTAGCAGCTGACACATTTGGACAAGGAAAAGCAAATGGAAACCTCGAATATTCATCAAGTAATGTAAGTATATAAACATTTCGAGAGTAGGATGGTAAAGGCCCTTTGAAGTCAATACTCAAACGTTCCATTGGTTGAGTAGCTTTGATCAATCTTCCTTCTTCAGGACGGAAGAACCTTGGTTTTAATTCAGCACAGATTCTACATGAAGCACACGTCATCATCACATCTTCTGTAGAGCAAGGTAAGTGTTTGGAACGAACATAGTGTATCAAAAGAGTGACTCCGGGACGACACATCCCATTGTGGAGATCAGTGAATGCAGAAGGATGAACAGAGGCACAAAATGCTCCAATTAATGTATCCGGAGCAACATTATCCTTACCAGGGCGGTACTCAATTGAATAGCTATATGCAGATAATTCAATCCTCCATTCGTGAATTTTACTGTTCTTAATCTTCGTTCGTTTCCGATTATCCAGCATAAAAGCTACTGAACGCTGATCTGTTATCAAAGTGAAGTGCTGGCGAGCGAGGAATTGAATCAATTTTCTCACTGCTTCAATAATTGCTGTAGCTTCCTTTTCGACGGGTGGGTAGTGCAATTCACTACCTTGGAGAGTACGAGACATGAAAGCCACTGGTCGTCCTCCTTGAT
Organism: Raja brachyura; assembly: GCA_963514005.1. Next base: position 11,141 of record CAUPSL010000355.1, read on the forward strand.
TTAATGTTGCTGATACTGCTAAATCAGAGGCATCACATTCAACAACAAAGGGGAGATCCTCGTCGATTGCGTGTAATGTCGCAGATTCCAGTTGTTTCATAAAGAATAAAAGGCACCAATTGCTGTAGAGTTAAGGGGGAAAGATTTTGCTCTAATCAAAGGCTGAATTTTGTCAGAACAATTTGGTATCCATTTAGCACAATATGCAAATATCGAATGAAACCTTCGTAGAGAGTTGAATGTGGCTGGAACATGTATCTCTTTGATCCACTTCTGATCCACTTCTGGATCAGGCTTGATTGTATCATTTCCAACCCAATAACCAAGGATATTAATTGATGACACTGATGTTATTGACAGCCTCATTTAATGTTAACTGTTTAGAATGTAGAACATCTAAAAACCGCTGTACAATTTCATCATGTTCAGCTTGGTATTTTCCTGCAATAGTTATATTATCAACATAAGGACAAGGATCTTTAAGGTTTTCCTGTTCAACAAGTTTGTCCATCTCTCTCTGAAAAACTGCCACGCCATTAGTTACACCAAAATGAACTCTGCAGTGGTAGTATAATTTCCCATTTGCTTCAAACGCAATGTATTTCTTCTCTGATTCCTTCAAAGGAATTTGGTAGTAAGCACTTTTTAAGTCAAAGGTAGAGACTATCTTATACTTAGCTTATGAATTGATAATCTCATCTATACGAGGTAATATATATGCATCAAGCTCCGTGAACTGGTTTATAGTTTGAGAGTAATCAATGCAGAATCTCTTTCTATGTCTCTCCAAGGGGTCCTTCACTACGACAACAAGGGGAAGGGCTGGGTTCTATGATACCTTCTTGTAAAAATTAGTTACTTCTGTTGATGAAGTTCCAATCATCTTTACTAAAATGTCTTGATTTTGGAACAATTAGTTTGCACTTAGAGGATAAATTAGTGAATAATGAAGGACATTCAACAGATGAAGCAGAAAAAACACACAATACTGGTGGCTTTGACAATACAAGATCAGACATAGTTCCTGTGATCTGTGCAGTTTCTGAAAATCCTGACCAGGAATTATATCGCTACACAAATGTTTCAAAATACCAAGACATACAGATTTATAGGTAGTTGTGTTCAAAACAAAGTCTACAATTCAAGATGCAATAATTTGAGTATTGATAGTTGTCAGAGCCATCGAGATTTCTCTATTTGAAGGAATTATAGTTAGATTTAGTCGTGACACAACGTGTTCACTTATTAAAAAATTCTGAACTGCCAGAATCAAGTAGTACATTAATTGTGTGGCCAATGATGGATAACGTTGTAGCCGCATGAGACAAGCTCTGATGAAATGCATCTGTAATTGTACATAAAGAAGGTGTATCCATGGCAGCAGTCACCATTTAGTAGTTGCTTCGGACTTGCATACTCTAGAATAATGTCCCTTCTTGCCACAACTATTACAAGTTGCTTCTCGAGCAGGGCACCTCTCTCTCTTATGAATATTACCCCTGCAAAAGTAACACTTCCTTTTTCAATAATTATATGCTGCAGCAAGGGCACCTTTATCAGTAGAAACTGTTTCAGCTTGCTCCATATTAGTGCTTGGGTGAAATTATGTTGTAGTAGTTGCAGCAGAATACACATTAGATGAGCCATAAGCATCTGGATTTTTCTGGGCCAAGTCTAATAATTAAGCTTGATTGTAAACTGACAGTAAATCCAAGGTTTTGTTTTCTAATAGTCTCTGTCGTATTAAAGGCGATAATAAACCATTGATAAAAGAGTCTCGAATAACTATCTGTCGACATTGATCAGCCATAACTGCTTTGAAAGCACAGTCTTTACTAAGTCTTTGAAGTTCTTGTAAAAATTCATCAAGTGACTCACCAGGTTTTTGTTCCGAATAGCAAGGAGGTGTCGAGCGAATATCACATTGGGTGTCATTGGGAAAATCTCCTTAGTACATCAATAGCAGAGTCATGTTGGACATTTCTCTATGTAATCATATACATCAGAAGAGAGGGAGCTTATTAATGTCATGAGTCAGTCTGGTGCATTATTGCCATGCTCATCAAATGAGTTATTTAGTATACGAAGCCAGTGCTTCCAATCCTTTGCAGCAGCAGGTGAGTTGGGATCCAGACCTAAGCGTTGTGGTTTCAATACTTCCTCCATCCCGTTGGCGGACTGCTTGACTACTAATACTTGCTTAAATTGTTGTGAGGCAAATGAAATTTTACACGACTTGTAATTTACTTAACTTGATTTAAGCTTTATGCAACTTATTTCTTTAATACATAAATACAGAAACGTACCCTCTATATTGGATAAGGGGTTTAGGCAATGGAAAAAATTAGGAATTATAAGGATAGAACACCTTTACAGGAAAGGGAAATTTCTCTCATTTCAAGAGTTAAAAGATATCTATGGATTGCACCCAAATAACTTGTTTAGGTATTTACAAATTAGAGATTATATCAAATCAAACATGCAAGATTATAAAAATAGAGAACTAGGATTATTGGATGAAGTGCTCAACAAGCACCCAAATACAGAAAAACTAATAGCATACATATACAATACTCTTTTGGATAGGGAAATTCCAACAACAAAATCATACGGACAAATATGGAAAGAGGAAACAGGCTTAACTATATTAAAATACACTTGGGAAGAAAGTCTACAACGTATACACTGTTGTTCGTTAAATGCCAGACATACCTTGATACAATTCAAAGTATTACATAGATTACATTATTCAAAAACGAAATTAATAGAATTTTTCCTAACATCTCCTCTATTTGCGATAAATGTCAGCACTCAGAAGCTAAATTAATGCATAGTTTTGTAACGTATAAAACTTAATAGTTATTGGACTGAAATTTTAAAAATCATTTCTATAGTTCTTAAGATTAAATTGGATCCTGACCCAAAGCTAATAATATTAGGAGTTTCAGATTCAAATCTAATATTAACAGTAAATCAAAGAAAGTTTCTTGATTACTGTTTGATAATTGGAAAAAAATTAATATTAAAATTCTGGAAGGGAACATTATCCCCCACAATTAAAATGTGGACAGTGGAAATGTTGGAGAAGCTGCATTTGGAGAGAATCAGGTTTGTCCTAATGGACAAATATGAACTTTTTGAACAAATATGGTCTCCATTCACTGACTATATGAAGGGGTAGCTGAGCTCGGCATTGTAACTCAATAAATACCCGGTGGTAGGGTTAGATGAAAAGATCTATTCTGAGATTTGTATACACGTCTCTATAGATATCGTTATGTGAAATTGTTCCATTCATTGTTAAGATGTATACATCATTTTTTTAAATACAATAATTGTTTGCTTGTATTATTTTTTATTTTTATTATTTTTATTGGTTTGATTTTTTTTTATTTTTTTTTTATTTTTTATTTTTTTATATAATCATAATCAATATTATTTAATTACAATCTTCATTGATTATACACCTATTCTTTCACCTCTTTACTTTCTTTACTTCCTAAAAAAAATAGAAGCTTATATAAATCATTCCGTAATATTTGTATAACTTTTGAAACAAGTTAAATGTGTATTTCAAAAACTGTTATATCATTGGCAATACGCATTGCTTCTAATAAAAATATTTAAAAACAAATAAATAAATACAGAAACGTCTGGCAAACATGGCTGATTCCACAGGCCTTTCCCGCTCGTAATCTCCGCACATGCGCACACTCTGGAAAAGCCCCCGCACATGCGCACACTCTCGAAGAGCCCCTCATATGCGCACATGCGCCCACTTCAGAGAGAGAAAGAGAGAGAGACACAGAGAGAGAGACAGAGAGACGGAGAGAGATATAGCGAGATAGACAGATAGAGAGAGAGAGAGGGAGAGAGGGAGAGGGAGAGGGGGAGGGGAGGGGGAGGGGAGAGAGAGAGAGAGAGAGAGAGATAGACACACACACTCAGGAGCCGTTGGTGAGGGAGGAGAGACGTCCGAGCGGTGAGTGTAAAAACCCAGCGCGGGGCTTTGTTTTTTCAGAGGCCCAGGATTGCAACAGTTTTTATAGATATGTGAATAGATTAGTTAAAACAAACGTAGGTCCCTTGCAGTCAGAAACAGGAGAATTGATCATGGGGAACAAGGACATGGCAGACCAATTGAATAACTACGTTGGTTCTGTCTTCACTAAGGGCGGCATAAATGATCTGCCCGAAATAGCAGGGGACCTGGGGTCAAATAAGATGGAGGAACTGGGTGAAATCCAGGTTAGCCGGGAAGTGGTGTTGGGTAAATTTAACGGATTAAAGGTCGATAAATCCCCAGAGCCAGATAGTGTGCATCCCAGAGTACTCGTGGAAGTAGCATCAGAAATAGCAGATGGATTAGTGAATTATTTTCAAAACTCCTTAGATTCTGGAGTGGATCCTGAGGATTGGAGGGTAGCTAATGTAACCCCACTTTTTAAAAAAGGATGGAGAAAGAAAACGGGGAATTATAGAGCAGTTAGTCTAACATCGGTAGTGGGGAAACTGCTAGAGTCAGTTATTAAAGATGGGATAACAGCACATTTGCAAAGTGGTGAAATCATTGGACAAAGTCAGCATGGATTTACGAAAGGTAAATCATGTCTGACGAATCTCATAGAATTTTTCGAAGATGTAACTAGTATAGTTGATAAGGGAGTACCAGTGGGTGTGTTATATCTGGACTTTCAGAAGGCTTTCGACAAGGTCCCACATAAGAAATTGGGACATAACTCGGTTTATACTCGCTAGAATTTAGAATATTGAGGGGGGATCTTATAGAAACTTACAACATTCTTAAAGGGTTGGACAGGCTAGTTGCAGGAAGAGTGTTCCCGATGTAGGGGAGGTCCAGAACAAGGGGTCACACTTTAGGATGGAGATGAGGACAATATTTTTCACACAGAGAGTGATGAGTCCCTGGAATTCTCTGCCACAGAAGGGCCAGACGGAGTTAGATGTGGCCCTTGCGCCTAAAGGGATCAGGGGGTATGGAGAGAAGTTAGGTACAGGATACTGAGTTGGATGATCAGCCATGATCATATTGAATGGTGGTGCAGGCTCGAAGGGCCGAATGGCCTACTCCTGCACCTATTTTCTATGTTTCTACCATGCCGTTCGCTTTCTTCGCTGCCTGCTGTACCTGCATGCTTACTTTCACAGACTGATGTGCAAGGACCACCAGATCCCGTTGTACTTCCCCTTTTCCCAACTTGAGGGAGCGGGAGGAGCTGTGGTTGCGCACGGCTGCAACCCGACTTCGGAGCTTCAGAGGCTCCGGCCGCAGGCCCGGTGGACGGGAACATCGGTAGCTCGCAGGTCCCTGGTGGGAGACCGCTTTTCGGCGCTCCAGCAACGGCAAATTCTCCCACCGGGATCGCGGGGTTTAAAGGACTAGGAGCGGGGCCGAACATCGCCCGGCGCGGCTTAACGGCCGCGGGACTTACCATCACCCGCCGGGGTCTTTAACATCGTGAGCCCCAGTCGCCTCGACGCTGCAGTTGGACTGCTGGACCGCGGGAGAATAACAAAGGGAGGAGATAAGACTTTTGCCTTCCATCACAGAGAGAAGGTGTTGGATATTCACTGTGGTGCATGTCTGTGTCAACTGTGTTGTGTGGGTCTTGGTTCTTTTTGCAATTGTTAAGACTGTAGAAAATGCTGTTTCAAACCATGCTGTTTGAATGACAATTAAATACATTCTATTCCATTTTATTCTATTCTATTCTATTCTCTACCCCCTATCTCCCCACCTCTCTCTCCCTCTCTCTCACCACCCCTTCTCTCCCGCTCTCCATCTCCTCTCTTCCCCCTCTCTCTCAACCCCTCTCTCTCCCCCTCTCTCCCCCCTCTCCCCCCTCCCCCCCCCCCCCCCTTTCTCTCTCCCCTATCTCTCCCTCTCTCTCTCCCCCTCCCCCATCTCCCCCTCTCTCTCACCCCCTCAGGGGCCACAGCCTTAGAATCAGGGGCCACAGTCTGAGAATAAAGGGGGGGTCGTTTCAATGGGGCTTAACGGCCGCGGGACTTACCACCGCCCGCCGGGGGCTTTAACATCGTGAGCCCCAGTCGCCTCGACGCAACAGTTTGACTGCTGGACCGCGGGAGAAGAACAAAAGGAAGAGATAAGACTTTTGCCTTCCATCACAGTGAGGAGGTCTTGGAGATGAATTTAAACTGTGCTGAGTGGGTCTTGTGTTTTTTTTTGTAATTGTTACGACCACCACCGCCATTGAATATGATCAAAGCTGACACAAAGTGCCCGAGTAACACAGCGGATGAGGCGGCATCTCCGGAGAATATGGATAATCAATATTTCGGGTCGGTACCCTTCCCGAAACGTCACCTATCCATGTTGTCCAAAAATGCTGCCTGAGCTCTCAGTCTGAAGAAGGGTCTTGACCCAAAACGTCATCTATTCCTGGTGCGCTGAGTTACTCCAGCATTTTGTGTCTATCAACCCTAATCCTACCTCGGCAATGACCAAGATAGACTGGCAGGACCTCGGCTAATCCTACCTCGGTGAATTGGCCAAGATAGACTGGCAGGTGATTCTTAAAGGGTTGACAGTGGATGTGCAATGGAAGGTATTTAAAGACTGCATGGATGAAGTACAAAAATTGTTCATACCAGTTTGGCAAAAGAATTAATCGGGGAAGGTGGTGCATCCATGGATAACAAGGGAAATCAGGGATAGTATAAAAACAAAAGATGAGGCATACAAATTTGCCAGAAAAAGCAGCCTACCGGAGGACTGGGAGAAATTCAGAATCCAGCAGAGGAGGACAAACGGCTTAATTAGGAAAGGGAAAATAGATTATGAAAGGAAACTGGCAGGGAACATAAAAACTGACTGCAAAAGTTTTTATAGATATAAGACATAAATAATCTACCGGAAATAGCAGTGGAACGGCGGTCAAATAAGATGGAGGAACTGAGTGAAATCCAGGTTAGCCGGGAGGTGGTGTTGGGTAAATTGAACGGATTGAAGGCCGATAAATCCCCAGGGCCAGATAGTCTGCATCCCAGAGTACTCAAGGAGGTAGCCACAGAAATAGTGGATGCATTAGTGATAATTTTTCAAAATTCCTTAGATTCTGGAGTAGTTCCTGAGGATTGGAGGGTAGCTAATGTAACCCCACTTTTTAAAAAAAGGAGGGAGAGAGAAAGCGGGGAATTACAGACCAGTTAGTCTAACATCGGTAGTGGGGAAACTGCTAGAGTCAGTTATTAACATAGAAACATAGAAACATAGAAACATAGAAATTAGGTGCAGGAATAGGCCATTCGGCCCTTCGAGCCTGCACCGCCATTCAATATGATCATGGCTGATCATCCAACTCAGTATCCCGTACCTGCCTTCTCTCCATACCCTCTGATTCCCTTAGCCACAAGGGCCACATCTAACTCCCTCTTAAATATATCCAATGAACTGGCCTCAACTACCCTCTGTGGCAGAGAATTCCAGAGACCCACCACTCTCTGTGTGAAAAAAATTCCTTCTCATCTCGGTCCTAAAGGGTTTCCCCCTTATCCTTAAGCTGTGACCCCTTGTCCTGGACGGCCCCAACATCGGGAACAATCTTCCTGCATCTAGCCTGTCCAACCCCTTAAGAATCTTGTAAGTTTCTATAAGATCCCCTCTCAATCTCCTAAATTCTAGAGAGTATAAACCGAGTCTATGCAGTCTTTGCTCATAAGACAGTCCTGACATCCCAGGAATCAGTCTGGTGAACCTTCGCTGCACATCCCTCTATGGCAATAATGTCCTTCCTCAGATTTGGAGACCAGAACTGTACGCAATACTCCAGGTGTGGCCTCACCAAGACCCTATACAACTGAAGTAGAACCTCCCTGCTCCCTATACTCAAATCCTTTGCTATGAAAGCTAACATACCATTGGCTTTCTTCACTGCCTGTTGTACCTGCATGCCTACTTTCAATGACTGGTGTACCATGACACCCAGGTCGCGCTGCATCTCCCCTTTTCGTAATCGGCCCACCATTTAGATAGTAGTCGGTTTTCCTATTTTTGCCACCAAAGTGGATAACCTCACATTTATCCACATTATACTGCATCTGCCAAACATTTGCCCACTCACCCAGCCTATCCAAGTCACCTTGCATTCTCCTAGCATCCTCCTCACAGCTAACACTGCCCCCCAGCTTAGTGTCATCCGCAAACTTGGAGATATTGCCTTCAATTCCCTCATCCAATTAAAGATGGGATAGCAGCGCATTTGGAAAGTGGTGAAATCATTGGACAAAGTCAGCATGGATTTACGAAAGGTAAATCATGTCTGACAAATCTGATAGAATTTTTCGAGGATGTAACTAGTAGAGTGGATAAGGAGAACCAGTGGATGTGTTATATCTAGGACTTTCAGAAGGCTTTCGACAAGGTCCGCATAAGAGATTAGCATACAAACTTAAAGCACACGGTATTGGGGGTTCAGTATTGATGTGGATAGAGAACTGGCTAGCAGACAGGAGGCAAAGGGTAGGAGTAAACGGGTCATTTTCAGAATGGGCAGGCAAGTGACTAGTGGGGTGCCGCAAGGCTCAGCGCTGGGACCCCAGCTATTTACAATATATATTAATGATTTGGACGAGGGAATTCAATGAAACATCTCCAAATTTGCAGATGACACCAAGCTGGGGGGTATAGTTTAGGTGTGAGGAGGATGCTTGGGAGGCTGCAGGGTGATTTGGATAGGCTGAGTGAATGGGCAGATGCATGGCAGATGCAGTATAATGTGGATAAATGTGAGGTTATCCACTTTGGTGGCAAAAACATGAGGGTAGACTATTATCTGAATGGTGGCAGATTAGTAAAAGGGGAGATGCAACGAGACCTGGGTGTCATTGTACACCAGTCATTGAAAGTAGGCATGCAGGTGCAGCAGGCAGTGAAGCAAATGGTATGTTAGCATTCATAGCGAAAGGATTTGAGTATAGGAGCAGGGAGGTACTACTGCAGTTGTACAGGGTTTTGGTGAGGCCACACCTGGAGTATTGCGTATAGTTTTGATCTCCAAATCTGAGGAAATACATCCTTGCCATAGAGGGGGTACAGAGAAGATTCACCAGACTGATTCCTGGGATGTCAGGACATTCATACGAGGAAAGATTGGATAGACTCGGCTTGTACTTGCTGGAATTTAGAAGATTGAGGGGGGATCTTATAGAAACTTACAAAATTCTTAAGGGGTTCGACAAGCTAGATGCTGGAAGATTGTTCCCGATGTTGGGGGAGTCCAGAACAAGGGGTCACAGTCTAAGGATAAGGGGGAAATCCTTTAGGACCGAGATGAGGAAAACATTCTTTACACAGAGAGTGGTAAGCCTCTGGAATTCTCTGCCAGAGAAGGTAGTTGAGGCCAATTCATTGGCTATATTTAAGAGGGCGTTAGATGTGGCACTTGTGGCTAAAGGGATCAGGGGGTATGGAGAGAAGGCAGGTACGGGATACTGAGTTGGATGATCAGCCATGATTGAATGGCGGTGCAGGCTCGAAGGGCCGAATGGCCTACTCCTGCACCTATTTTTCTATGTTTCTATGTTTCTAATGAAACACCACAGACCACATGGATCCTGGGCTTGTTTTACACTAGTGTCTTGCTGTTTGTAGTTTTTGTTCTTGTCACTGCGTCCTTGAATTTATGTATAGTTAATAGATATTATATGAATTTATGTATAGTTAATGGATATGTTATGCTATGTGAGTCCATGTGTTTCAGACGCTGCAAGACTTTCTGCATTTGAATTTTACTTCGGAGTCACGTGAGTGACTACGTGAAGAACCCCGTACAGCCGTTGGTGTGTCATGACGTCAGACGCATTGGTGCAGTCGGCCGGTTGGAGCAGCAGCGCTCCTCCAAGCGGTAACTTTAAAAACTCGAGGTAAGTTTTTAAACATTTTCAGAGCTCATTTTCTGCGACGGTTGGAGAAGGTTTTGTAGAATGTTGCAGAAAGTGAAAAAGGTGGCGGCGAGGCGCTCCGGATGGAGGAAGGTTGACGACCAGGAGAGTGTTGTTGGTGGAAGCCCGTCTTGTGCACCTGGTCCGATGCCGGCTATACAGCCAGCGATTGCGGACCCACTGCCTTCGAGCAGTGTGGGCTTGCCAGTAGGGTGGAAGGCCACTGGCAAGTCAGATAGGCCCGTTGACCCAGAGTCGGGCCTGGAGGTTCTACCCTCTACAGGAGAGTCCGTTTGCTCACGGCTGTCCCAGGTCGAGATTCTATTGCAAAGAATGCTCGACAGGGAGAAGCAGTGGTGCCCAAGCCAGGCTGTTGGAGAGCCTGAGCCAGCAGTACCTTTTACAGGGCTGCAGGAATATCCTGCCTGTGAGGAGGATGTTCCAATGGTGCAGTTCGCTGACACCGAGTCTGTGTTCGGGGAGAGCAGTAAGGGAGTTCAGTTGGAGGTAATTCCTAATATTGCTGGAACATTTGCTATGCCCAGAGAGGCAGGAGAGCCGGTTGGTGAAGAATTGGCTGCAGCAATTCAGTATATGCTCTCCCACCAGCTACAGGAGTTAGCCATGGATGAGACTGCAAAGAAGTACGAAGCTCCTATTAATTGCGACCTTCTGAAAGTACCGGTGGTGAATCATCAGATTTGGACACAGTTGGAGGTGTCAGCTAGGGCTCAGGAGATGAAATTTCAAAAAGTGCTCAGATTGTTCTCGGCAGGGCTTACGGCTTTGGTGAAAATTATTGATACCGGGAATATGTCTGAGGCCCATCAAGTGCTGCTATAAGGCCGGTAATTAATCCTAATTTGGCGGCTTTGTGCAAACCACCCAGTGTACCGCCAAGAAACCTGCTGTTTGGAGGGGATCTGGTTAAAAGAGTGAAAGAATGTCATGAGGACGTAAAAACTATGGGCCTCATTAAGACAGCTGGTAAACCAGGAAAAAGGTTTTATCCTTATCAAAGAGGTACCAGTTCGGTGGCAGGTGAAGGAACCAGCCATACAGGTCTCCAATATCGGAATTGGCAGGCTGCCACCGGTATGAAGGGCAAGGTGCCTTTCTCAAGGGGCCACGGACAACAAGGTCTACAAGGACATATGCAGGTAAGGAATGTGTCTTTGAGAGAGAATGAATTAAGTAATGTTGCTGTTGAAATTGGGGGAAGGTTAAAATTGTTTCTCAAACAATGGCAGGAGTTAACGTCAGATGTGTTTATATTGAACAGTTTTGAAGGGGTAAAATTTGAATTTTACTCTAATGAGAGTCCACCCACTCAACATGCTCCAAGTCGGAAACTTATATTTTCAGATGAAGAAAATGTGCTTATACAAACAGAAATTAGTTCATTACACAAGAAAGGGGTAATTGAGACATCAGTCTATCAAAGTTGTCAATTTGTGTCAAGTATTTTTCCTAGGGCTAAAAAGACTGGGGGATGTAGAATTATCCTGGATTTAACAGGTTTGAACAAGTTTGTCTGTTATAGGCTTTTCAAAATGGAAACATTTTCCACGGCCAAACATCTAATTTCCAAAGGGTGTTATATGGCTAGCATTGATTTGAAAGATGCATATTACTCAGTGTCTATTCATGGTGATGATAGAAAATATTTGAAATTCATTTGGATGACTCAGCTGTGGCAATTTAAGGCACTGCCTAATGGATTAACTTCAGCCCCTAGACTATTTACTAAATTGGTAAAGCCTGTGTTAGCATTACTCAGAGCTCAGGGGCATGTGGTAATGGCCTATTTAGATGATATTCTGATTGTTGGAAAGACTCATGCTGAAGCTCTGTTGTCAGTTTCAGTTGTTAAGTCCACTTTTCAACAACTAGGGTTCGTTATTCATCCAGATAAATCAAAATTATCACCAGTTCAAATCATTGATTATTTGGGATTTACCATTAATTCAAATCACATGTTGGTAACTTTGCCCAGTGACAAATTGCAACAGTCGATTGAGGATTGTGTTAATCTCCTTGGGGAACAACGACCTTCAATTAAACAAGTAGCTCAGCTGATTGGTAAGATGGTAGCTGCTTTTCCAGCTGTGCAGTATGGTCCTCTGCATTATCAACAATTACAACGATTAAAGGAACAGGCGCTGAGAATACAAATGGGACATTTTGACAGGCCTATGCAGTTGTCAGCTGGGGCAATTTCCGACATACAATGGTGGATAGTAAATGCTCCAAAAAGTTTTAGGAAGGTTTCGGTGGAACCGCCTTCAATGGTTTTGCAGACTGATGTTAGTGCACTAGGTTGGGGTGCAACAGATTTGTCTTCCAGCTGTGGGGGTAGATGGAATGCGGAAGAGACATCCCTGCTTCAATTAAGAGGGATCAATTATTTAGAGTTGTTGGGAACCTGGTATGGGCTTAAGGCTTATTGTTCTACCAGTAGGGACTTGCATGTGCAGGTTCAGATTGACAACACCACAGCAGTGGCATATGTAAACCACATGGGTGGAGTCAAGTGACAGTCTTGTGATAGACTGGCTAACCAGGTTTGGAGCTGGTGCATTGACAAAAATATCTGGATTTCAGCAATTTATTTGCCGGGTGGATTTAACACGGTAGCTGACACTAGATCACGTCAGTTTAATGACAACATAGAATGGATGTTAAATCAGGATGTATTTAATCAAGTGGTTGTTCGGTATGGAATGCCAGACATTGATTTGTTTGCATCTAGGTTAAATCATCAGTTGCCCAGATATGTTTCATGGGAACCAGATCCTGGTGCAGCAGCGGTAGATGCTTTCTCGCTGCATTGGGTTGGAATGTTTGTGTATGCACTTCCTCCATTCTGTCTCATCAGTAGATGCTTGCAAAAGATCAAGGAGGATTCTGCTTCAGGGGTATTGGTAGTGCCAGATTGGCCTACACAAGCATGGTTTCCTCTTGTATTACAAATGGCTAGGGAGCCTCATATGATTATTCCCAAGAATGAAAATCTACTGGTAAATCCAGTAACTGGGGATCAACATCCTTTACATGATCGTATTGATCTGTTCATTCCCAGATTTTAAGGAGGCCATACCTGGGGAGAGGACTGTCTGATTGTACTGTGGATGTTCTCACGTCGGCCTGCAGGGATAGTACACAGAAGCAGTATGTCACCTCGATAAGGAAGTGGGAGCAATTCTGTCTACACCAGAACATTTCATATCAAACTGCAGGCATTACAGATGTATTGGAGTTTTTGTCCAGTCTTTATTTTGATCAAAAATTAAGTTACAGTGC
>CAUPSL010000356.1:0-15132 GCA_963514005.1 Raja brachyura
CCCAGAGTGTGTGTGTGTGTCTGTATATGTGTCAGTGGGTGTATGTGTGGTTGTGAGTGTCAGTGAGTGTGTGTGAGTGAGTGAGTGTGTGTGTGAGTGAGTGTGTGTGTGTGAGTGAGTGTGTGTGTCAGTGTGTGTGAGAGTCAGTGAGTGTGTGACAGTGTGTGTGTGTCAGTGTGTGTGTGTCAGTGTGTGTGTGTCAGTGTGTGTGTGTCAGTGTGTGTGTGTCAGTGTGTGTGTGTCAGTGTGTGTGTGTCAGTGTGTGTGTGTCAGTGTGTGTGTGTCAGTGTGTGTGAGAGTCAGTGTGTGTGTGTGTCAGTGTGTGTGTGTCAGTGTGTGTGTGTGTGTGTGTGTGTGTGTCAGTGTGTGTGTGAGTGAGAGTGAGTGTGAGTGTGTGTGTGTGTGTGAGTGTGTGTGTGAGTGTGTGAGTGAGAGTGAGTGTGTGTGTGTGTCAGTGTGTGTGTGAGTGAGAGTGAGTGTGAGTGTGTGTGTGTGTCAGTGTGTGTGTGTGTGAGTGTGTGTGTGTGTCAGTGTGTGTGTGTCAGTGTGTGTGAGTGTGTGTGTGTCAGTGTGTGTGTGAGAGTGAGTGTGTGTGTCAGTGTGTGTGTCAGTGTGTGTGTCAGTGTGTGTGAGAGTCAGTGTGTGTGTGTCAGTGTGTGTGAGTGTGTGTGTGTCAGTGTGTGTGTGAGAGTGAGTGTGTGCGTGTGTCAGTGTGTGTGTGTGTGACCATCACCGCCTCAAACTGCACTAACGCCCCGTCAACACACTAAATAACACGGTTTTAGCTCTTGGGGCTAACAGAATCAAGGGATGTGGGGAGAAAGCAGGAACGGGGTACTGACTGTGGATGATCAGCCATGATCATATTGAATGGCAATGCTGGCTTGAAGGGCTGAATGGCCTCCTCCTAAACCTATTTTCTATGTTTCTAAAAGTTTGCCAACCTCTAACTCCCCTCTAAGTTCCGCAGTCCCACTGAGTTAGTACAGCTTTTTTGTGTCTAACTGCCCACTAATCATTGCCATGTTGTATGACTTCTCTTTTGTGTTCATGTTATCTTTAACTTCGTTTGTCAGCTGCGGTCACCTAATTCTTCGCTGACAAATTTAGTTTAGTTTGGAGATACACTGCGAAAACTGGCCTCGGCCGCTGTGTCTGTGGGGAGTTTGTTCCTTCTCGCTGTGGCCGTAATTGTCCGTCAGGATCAAATGTGGAGGGAATGTGTAAGATGGAACTGCAAATGCTGGTTTACGCAGAAGATAAGACACTAAATGCTGTAGTAACTCAGTGGGTCAGGCAGCGTCTGTGCAGGGTCCCGACCCTAAACGTCACCTATCCATGTTCTCCACAGACACTGCCTGACCCGCTGAGTTACTCCAGCACCCTGTGTTTAACTCGTTCAGCGATCTCAATCTCCGCGTCTGCACCAACACTATAAATTAGACATAAAGTGTTGGAGGAACTCAGGGACAGGTGGAAACTCTGACGAGGAACAGGTGACGTTTCAATGTCGAGACCTGACTGAGAAATAAAGGCGAGGCGGTGAAGGCTGGCGCCACTTTAATGCAAACCTCTAATACATGAACTGACTGACCCACCGTCCCCTGATCCGCCGTTAAACGTGGCCCTCACTGACCCACACACACACTGACATCAGCGTGGGGCTGACCCACGCACACACTGACCGCCACACACACACTGACCCCCACACACGCACATTGACCCCACCACACACACTGACCCACACACATTGACCCCCATACACACTGACCCCCCACACACACACTGACCCCTCCCACACACACTGACCCCCACACACACAGACCCACAGACACACTGACCCCACACACTGACCCACACACACAGACCCACACACACTGACCCCCCCACACACTGACCCACACACACACTGACCCACACACAGACCCACACACTGACCCCCCCACACACACACACTGACCCCCACATACACACTGACCCCCCCACACACACTGACCCCCCCACACACACTGACCCACACACAGACCCACACACTGACCCCCACACACACACACACTGACCCCCCCCACACACACACTGACCCACACACACACTGGCCATCATGGGGGACGGGGACAGGTCAGTTAAACAATCCTTTCAACGAGAACACGCAAGAAAATAATAATATAGGCGTTAATAATTCACGCAAACATCACTCTGTTTATAAATGTAGGCTGGTGCCGCTGGGGATACACGGGTCGGTGCGGCCACGCTTGGTGACCGGTCAGTCCGTGGGGTAGAGCCGGAGCGGCCCTTCATTCTGACCCGCTCCGTCCAGCCGAGAGAGGCCGGAATGCAAATGAGCCAACGTTGGACATCCGTACAAACGGGAACTGGACACCCCCTCTCCCCACCTCCATCTCACTCACTCCGCTCCTCACCTCACCCCCTCCTCATCTCACTCACTCCACCTCACCCTCTCCTCATCTTACTCCCCCCACATCACCCTCACGCCTCCTCCTCCTCTAACTCCCTCCACTCCGCTTCTCACCCTCTCCTCCTCTCAACCTCACCTCTTCCACCTCACTCCCTCCACGCCGCTTCTCACCCCCTCATCTCTCCCCCCACCTCACCCTCACCCCCTCCTCCTCCCACTCCGCTTCTCACCCCCTCCTCATCTCACTCCCTCCACCTCACTCCCTCCACTCCGCTTCTCACCTCCTCATCTCACTCCCTCCACCTCCTCTCACTCCCTCAACTCTGCTTCTCACTCCCTCCACATGTCTCTCACCTCCCCGCACTCCCACCTCATCGCCTCCTACTCCTCCCTCTGTTCCTCACTTCCCTCTCCCCCTCTCCCACCACTTCCCCTCCCCTTCCCCCTCCCCTCCACCCCCCGGCCAGTTCCCCCCCTCCTCTCCAGTCAGCGCTATCCATCGGTGGGACGTCCCGCCAGGTCAGGGACCGAGCTCTGCCGCCTCATCTGGGGGGGCGGAGAGTGGGGTCGGTGCCGGTCGGGGAGCTGAGCCGGCGGGCAGCAGGTGGGGTCCAGGTCCCGGGGCTGCTGCTGTTCCGATGGCCCGAACGGCCGCAAGAAGTGGGTGCGGCTTCCGGCGCCGTTATCGAAGGAGTATCGGCGGAGGCTGAGGTGCCGGGGTTCGCGGTGGGTGGGTCCTGGGCCGGAGGGGCCCCGGTTCACGGGCTCGGCCACGCACGACCCCCGGTGCTGCGGGTTACTCTTGAAGGGAAAGCGCAGCTCCCGGTGCAGTGGCGGGATGAAGCGGCCAGAGCCAGGCCGGTGCCGGGGCCGGCGGGACGGGTCACCGAGCTGCAGCCACCGCAGGCGGCCACGCCGGAACGCCGGGTCCTCGTCCATCAGGCGCCCGATGCCCAGCCTCGGCTTCCCGCTGTCTTGCTCTGGCCGCTCGTCCCCATCCTCTGGCCGATCGTCCCCATCCTCCTGCCGCTCGTCGCCATCCTCCTGCAAAACAGGCGGAGCAGGGGCGCTAGAGGCTCGCAGAAACAGACACACACACACACATACAGACAGACAGACACTCACACAGTTTCACAGAAACACTCACACACACACACACACACAGACTCACAGAAACAGACACACACACACTCAGTTTCACAGAAACAGACTCACACACAGACTCACAGAAACAGATACACACACACTCACACAGTTTCACAGAAACAGACTCACACACACACACACTCACAGACATACACAGAAACGTGCACACAATGTCAGGGTCCCACATTGGGGGGAATCACTGAGGTTTGGGGCAGAGTGTCGGGAGTGGGTGTTGCCGATGTTCAGTGCAAGTGCAGGGGTGCGATGTGTGTACCTGCGTGGTGCCCGTACCTGTGTGGTGCGTGTACCTGTGTGGTGCCCGTACCTGTGTGGTGCGTGTACCTGTGTGGTGCGTGTACCTTCGTGGTGCGCGTACCTGCGTGGTGCCCGTACCTGCGTGGTGCCCGTACCTGTGTGGTCCGTGTACCTTCGTGGTGCGTGTACCTGCGTGGTGCCCGTACCTGCGTGGTGCCCGTACCTGCGTGGTGCCCGTACCTGCGTGGTGCCCGTACCTGCGTGGTGCCCGTACCTGCGTGGTGCCCGTACCTGCGTGGTGCCCGTACCTGCGTGGTGCCCGTACCTGCGTGGTGCCCGTACCTGTGTGGTGCCCGTGGGCACAGCGTTCTCCATGGCCAGCAGACGGCAGTGTAGGGTTCGTATCTGTTCCTCCTTCATGTTGTTCTGTAGCTTGACTTCATGCAGCAAGCCGCTGAGCCGCTCCACGTGCGCTCGCAGCCCCTGCACCTCCTCCCGTGGCCTCTCCTCGCCGCCCACCGCCGCCCACACCTCCGCTGCCACCGCCCGCCGGCTGGCCCGAGCGTCCGGGTCCCGGTGGCGGTAAGCCCGGCCCAGCTCCCGCATCTTGCCGGCCGTCAGAGCCTCCACGTCCCTCCGGGAGCGGCCGAATCCGCCCAGCGCCACCTCGTAGCAGAGCTCGCGCACGGCCTGAGCCCGCAGCTCCGCCAGGGTGATCGCCCGCACGTCACCGTCACCGTCACCGTCCTCCCCCGGCGACGGCAACCCACGCCAACGCCGACGCTGCGGGATCTGGTACACCGGGCGCTCACGACGCCTCCTGCCTCCCGCAACACCGGCACCACGCACTACCGGCGGCACCATCCCTGCCAAGCACCGGCCAGCACCATCCTCACCACTGTCCACGTCTGCCAGCTGTAGGGGGGAGGCAGGGGGAGAGTTCACAGGTCATGACACGGGTAGAGGGATGGCGGGGAAGAGAGACAGAGAGAGAGAGATGGGGGAGGGTCTAAGGTCAGGGCACAGGCAGGGGGGGGGTCTGGGCTGGGGTGAGGGGTTGGGGTCGGGTAGAGGTCATGTGGTCAGTGTGCAGGACCGGGGGGGTCGGTGAAGGTCAGGGGTCGGGTCACAGGGGTCGCACTCGGGGGGGGGAGGGGGTCAGGCCGCGAACTTACCGGCCAGAACGGCCCCTCCTTCTCACCACGGTATTGGCTGTCCTCGTTCTGCAACCTGTGGGCCAGAGGGAGCGGTCAATTGGTGCCACCTTTTTTTGTCCCCACCCCGACCTCCGACCTGTGCCCCCATGCTGACCTACGACCCCGACCGGTCCTCACCCCAACTCTGACCTATGACCCCAATCGGTCCTCACCCCCAACTCTGACCTACGACCCCGATCGGTCTTCACCCCCAACTCTGACCTACGACCCGGACCTGTCCCCACCCCAACTGACCTACCATCCTGACCTGTCCCCACCCCAACTCTGACCTACGACCCCAACCTGTCCTCACCATGACCCCGACCTGCCCCACCCCAACTCTAACCTACGACCCCGACCTGCGATCCCTTCCCCAACCCCCACCCCCCACCTTGTGACCGCTGCCCCCCCCTGACCCCCTCCAGGCTGACCCTTGCCCTGGTCTTGCGACCCCTGACCTGCGCTGCAGCTCCAGCCGGTCGATGCTGTCCGGCAGCTGCCCCCCCTGGGCCCGGCTCTCGGGGTCCGGCGACCCCTCCCCCGGGGTGCGCCCCCCCTCCGCTGGGGGTCTCTCTCCGGGCGCTCTGCTGCCGTCCGTGGGCGGTCTCTCGCCAAGTGCCGCATTGGCCGGCGAGCCCACGCCGGGGGTCCGGGGTTCATGGGCCAGGGGCACGTCTGTGGGGGTCCCGCTCCGCTCCAGCTCCTGTCGTGCCTGCTCCGGGTGGTTGAAGCGGAACACGTGGCTCTTCCCCATCGCCACACGCTGTCCTAGGGTCAGAGAGCAGGGGGCACACAGGGGGCAGGGGTCAGCAGGGGCTTTGGTGTTAGTGTTCAGGGGGACATCCAAAGTGGAACAAACATACAACAAGGCGGCACAGCGGGTAGAGCTGCTGCCTCACAGCGCCAGACACCCGGGTTCAATCCTGACCACGGATGCTGTCTGTACGGAGTTTGCACGTTCTCCCCACGACGGTGTGGGTTTCCGGTTTCCTCCCACATCCCCGAAGTCACTGTCGGTTAATTGGTCTCTGTAAATTGTCCCCAGTGTGTAGGATAGTTCTGTGTCCAGGGGATCGCTGGTCAGCACGGACTTGTGGGCTGAAGGGCCAGTTTCCGCAGTGTATCTTTAAACTAAACTAAATTTGTCAGCGAAGAATTAGGTGACCGTTGCTCACAAACGAAGTTAAAGATAACATGAACACAAAAGAGAAGTCATACAACATGGCAATGATTAGTGGGCAGTTAGACACAAAAAAGCTGTACTAACTCAGTGGGACTGCGGAACTTAGAGGGAAGTTAGAGGTTGGCAAACTTTTAGAAACATAGAAAAATAGGTTTAGGAGTAGGCCATTCAGCCCTTCAAGCCAGCATTGCCATTCAATATGATCACGGCTGATCATCCACAGTCAGTACCCCGCTTTCTCCCCACATCCCTTGATTCCGTTAGCCCTAGGAGCTAAATCTAACTCTCTCTTGAAAACATCCAGTGTATCGGCCTCCACTGCCTTCTGTGGCAGAGAATTCCACAGATTCACAACTGTCTGGGTGAAAAAGTGTTTCCTCATCTCAGTCCTAAATGGCCAACCCCTTATTCTTAAACTGTGGCCCCTAGTTCTGGACTCCCCCAACATCGGGAAACATTTTCCTGCATATGGCCAGTCCAATCCTTTAAGAAATTGATATGTTTCTATAAGATTCCCTCTCATCCTTCTAAATTTCAGTGAATACAAGCCCAGTTGACACATTCTTTAGAAGGCAAATTAAAAGCAATAAGGGGGGAAAAGATGAAAAATAGGCTAGCCAATAATATTTAAGAGAATAGCAAGAGTTTACCCAGATATAAAATAGTAAAAAAAGAGGTAAGAGTGGAATTTGGACGGTGGGAAAATGACGCTGGAGAGGTATAAATGGTGAACAAAGAAATGGCGGATGGACTGAAGACACCACAGTCTCCACAGTGGAAGACACAGCAACGTGGCAGATATTCATGCGTGCCAGTTAGGGAGTGCAGGTGAGACCAGGTTGGAGGAGACAGTGGATATGATTTACTAGGATTGTCAGGTCTTTGATATTCAGCTTGAACATTGGACCGTCCGTAGCAGCGACTACAGAGGGTCAGGGCCCCCGATCACGGGTGAAGAAGGGAGGTGAACTGTCTGAACTGTACTGCCTCCCACCACAGTGAGAAATGATGTTGTTTTTAATTGTAACACTGCATTGTAAATTGCATTTCACTGCACCTTATGGAGCATGTGACAGAGGGAAATAAATTAACTATATTTAAAGAAGCTCTTCTTAATTACGGTTTAATAACAGCGAAAAAACATACTTAAATTCTGGAAAAACGTAACCACGCAAACGTTCAAAATGTGGATTTCAAATATGTCGGAAACGCTACATCTTGAAGAAACGAGATTCCTCCTACTAGGCAAAGTTCTTAAAGACTTGGTCTCCTTTTATCGACTTTTTACAAGCATATGGTGCAACATAACACAACCTTAGAAATTAAATGGTTGAGAACTGGGTGACGGATGGGTAAAGATATGAAATAGGTATCTCTCCTCATTTCTCCTTTCTCTACTTTCTCTACTTTCTCAATCTTTTTAGCTTTTTATCTCTGCTCTCTATCTGTTTCTACTCGCTGTTCTTTTATTATTAAATTAAAAACACAAAGTTGTACAAGAATGGTAATGTGTATGTATGTATTAGGTACTCAAGTACCACACTATTGTACTTACTTCTAACAAAAAACAAAACAAAAAAATGGAGCATGTGACAAATACATTTGAACTTGAACTTGTGGCCAAGTTTGCGGATGATATGAAGACCGGCGGAGGGGCAGGTAGTGTTGAGAAAGACTTGGGCAGGTGGGGAGAGTGCGCAAGGGAATGGCAGACGGAATAGAGTGCGGCAAAGTGTATGCACATGCATTTTGGGGAGAAGAAATACAGGCATGGACTATTTCTATCAGAGGTGTAAACAGACTTGGGACGGCAGGATTGCCAAGAGGATCAAGTCGCAGGGTGAGTTGGTGGTGAATAAACAAGAATAGACAATTGGGCTCAGTGTCCTGGTTCTGCTTCTATGTCTCTTGGGCGAGTGGGGGTGAGCTGCTGGGTTACCCCCTTCCCTGCCCCTCCCTTCTTACCCGCACATCTGTGGCTCCCCTGTCCCCCTGCACCCTCCAACCTATGATGCTCCCATCCCCTTGAGCCTTGTGCCCAAACCTCTAACGCAGTTCATTGGCTATATTTAAGAGGGAGTTAGATGTGGCCCTTGTGGCTAAAGGGATCAGGGGGTACGGGATACTGAGTTGGATTATCAGCCATGATCATATTGAATGGCGGTGCAGACTCGAAGGGCCGAATGGCCTCCTCCTGCACCTATTTTCGATGTTTCTATGCACCCCCACTGCTGCCCTCTGTCCATCTCTGATGCGCCGCCCCATTCCCACTTGCCCCCACCCCTAAATCTGATTCCCCACCATGCCGTCCTGACTCCATTCAGGGTCATAAGGGCTAGGAGCATTGTACTAATCACAAATCTATCTATCTCTGACCCCACCGAGCCTACCTTGATGCAGCACCATGGGACAGGTCAGCTTCTTGCCGTTAACGAACGTGTCGGCCCCATCGCACGGCTCCAGGGTGACCGTGACTGCGGGAGGGGGCAAGGGGCAGGGGGTAAGTGTACTGGCCCACCTGTCTCCAATCCACCCCTCACCCCTTCACACCCCCCCCCGCCCCAGTGTTGCACCCACCACCCTCTCACCTCATCCCTCTTCAATGCCCCCACCCATTTACCTTTCCCCCACCACCCTCACCCTCCGTGGACCACACAACCCCCACCCTCCCCCCACCCGCCCCAACGCTCTCACCCTCCCCCTCCCACCCCCACTCCTTTACACCTCCCCTCACCCTCTCCTTCCCCCCATTACCCCTCCCACCCCCACTCCGTTACACCTCCCCTCACCTTCTCCTTCCCCCCATTACCCCTCCCCCTCCCCATCCCACCCCCACTCCGTTACCCCTCCCCCACCCTCACCTTGGCCGGCAGCCCCCCCCTCGCTGTGGAAGACACAGTGCACGTCCCTGATGAACTCTCCACTCAGTTCAATGTCCACGTCGGAACGGCCCACCCTAGGGGTGGAGACCACAGTGTTAGTGCCTGACCCCTGCCCTGCACTCTGAACCTCGACTCAACCATGACCCCACCTGACCTCCCACTCCCACATTCCCACCCCCCTATTCCAGCTCTGACCTCCCACCCCTGACACCGCCCTCCCACATTCTGACCCTCCCACCCCCGACCCCATCCTGACCCCGCACTCCGACCCATAATCCCACCCCCCCCAAACCCAGCCCTGACTTCTCACCCGACTCCAACCCTCGACCCACCCGACCCCCCAACTGATGACCCCAATCTCCCCTCCCCCATCCACCCAGTCTCCTCCCTCTCCCCATCACCAACTCCATCTCCACGCCCCCCCCCTCACCGTGTGCGCCCCTCAGTGATGTAGTACAGCAGACACTCTGACGACAGGAGGTCCTCATTCAGGTTCACCAGGTGTGGGGTCTGCAACACAGGTGGGGGTTCAGGGGGGAGAACAATCCCAGCAGTTACCCCCTCTCACACAGACACTCCCCTCCCCTCCCCCCTCCCCATCCCCACCCCCACCCCCCCGGTAACTGGGGGAACAGACCCTGGCCGGGGTAACGGTTGCCGGAATTACCGGGGTAATGGTTGCCGGGGTAAAGGGTAAACATAGAAAACAGGTGGAGTAGCCATTCGGCCCTTCGAGCTTGCACCGCCATTCATCCAACTCAGTATCCTGTACCTGCCTTCTCTCCATACCCCCTGATCCCTTTAGCCACAAGGGCCACATCTAACTCCCTCTTAAATATGGCCAATGAACTGGCCTCAACTACCTTCTGTGGCAGAGAATTCCACAGATTCACCACTCCCTGTTTTTCTCATGTCGGTTCTAAAAGACTTCCCCCTTATCCTGAAACTGTGACCCCTTGTTCTGGACTCCCCCAACATCGGGAACAATCTTCCTGCATCTAGCCTGTTCAACCCCTTAAGAATGTTGTAAGTTTCTATAAGATCCCCCCTCAACCTTCTAAATTCCAGCGAGTACAATCCGAGTCTATCCAGTCTTTCTTCATATGGGTACCGGGGTTACCGGGGTAACGGGTGCCGGGGTTACTGGGGTAACGGTTGCCGCTCACCTTCTTGGGGGAGAAGACCCCCACGGTACCTCCGTCACCCCTTGTGGCCACCCCCATCTCAGCCAGGAGCTTTTCCCTGTAACATAAGCCCAGTGTCAGACCCCCCCCCTCGAAATACACCCCCCCCCCCCCCGCCCGGCACCCCTCTCCCCCACGACCACCCACCCCCCCAGTCACACTGAAAGAATTTAGAATTGAAAGAGTTAAGGGCGTACGGGCAGAGGAACAGTTGATGCAGGAAATAAGATAAGTTACTGCGAATAATCATGCATCTTATCGTTTTAGTGTCGACATCATGAATCCGTCGCAATAATTGAGATTGCGATGTAATGCAAACAGTGCAGGATGTCGGGACTAAAAAGATAAGATGCCCGATTGCTAAATCAAACCACTTTGAATGACAAGTCTGATCCGGACAAGATAAGAACTGGTACCAGAAACGATAGGAGCTGGTGGAGGGAGGAATGTACCGACTGTGTGATTAACAGTCTGAAGAAGGGTCTCGACCCGAAACGTCACCATTCCTTCACTCCATAGATGCTGCCTGAGCCGCTGAGTTTCTCCAGTATTTTTGTCTAACTGCCTGTGAAAACTCATGTATAAATGTACTAGGGTTACACAAAAAGCTGGAGAAACTCAGTGGGTGCAGCAGCATCTAAGGAGTGAAGGAGATAGGCGACGTTTCGGGTCGAGACCCTTCTTCAGACTGTAAATGTACTAGTTGGGCTGAATACAATTGAGTGCGACCAGGAGGAGCAACAAGTATGTAGCCATGCCCATGGTTCCTCCCACTCCTGCACACATAGTAAATGAATGAATTAATACGTTTATTGGCCAAGTATTCACATACAAGGAATTTCCCTTGGTGCTCCGCCCACATGACAGTAAAGAGGAATCGTTAAAGTGACTAGAGACATAGGTGCAGGAGTAGGCCATTCGGCCCTTCGAGCCAACACCGCCATTCAATGTGCTCATGGCTGATTATCCACAATCAGTACTAATCTTGTCTGATAGAACTTTAACAACACTGCCCCCAGCCCAGTCACCTCTCTCTCCCCCATCCCCCTCCCCCAACGAATCTGCCCTGTCCCACTTTGCCCCCCTCCCCCAAACCCCTTCCCCCAAAACACCCACGCCCCAAACTGCCCGTCTCCCTCCTCCCGACCCCACAGACACCCCACCACAACCTCTCGAAGCCTGGCCCCCCCTTCCCCTCCACCTCCCTCAATGGGTCAGTCCACATCCCCTCTCCCCAGCATCGCATCCCTAACACTCCCTCACCCCCTTACCACCCCCCCCATGGTTCTCCGTTCATCCCCAGACCCCTCCCCCCGTCTCCAACACATCCGCCCCACCCCCGCGGACTCCCCCCCCCCCCCCACCTCTCCTGCCGCAGCCGCTCGGTTCTCTGCAGCTTCTGCTCCCAGCTCTCGTTCAGCTGCTCCATGATCCGCTCCGTCTCCTGTGGGCAGGGAGCTCGTCACCGTGGCAACCGCCAAGAGAGTTGGGGGGGGAAAGAAGGGGAGGGGGAGAAACAGTGGTGGTGCGGGGGGGGGGGGGGGTGCGAGCGGAATGTGGGGCCTGGGGGAGTGCGAGGGGTTGAAGAGAACGGGGTGCAGGTGGAGAAGGGGGGCTGATCGGAGAGGTGGGGGTTTGGGGGAGGGGATGGGCAGCGGGAGGCAGTGTAGTCGTGGGGCGAAGGAGGGAGAGAAGGAGGGCCAAGACGAGGGGTGGCCGAACAGAAGGGGGTGCAGGATGGGGAGGGGGTGGGTGGGGGGGGTGATACAGGGGTTGAGGGTGTCACGAGGGGTCACTGTCAGCCTCACCTGCAGGCGGTCCAGGGCCTCCTCACTCGAGAGCCCCTCCCCCAGCGCGGCCACAGCCGGCGGTCCCTCCATGGGGGCCGGGTCCCCAGCTCTGGCCCCCACCTTGACACCCGGCCCCTCGTCAGGTGGAGGAGGGGGGCTTGTCGTCTGGTCTTTGGGGCAGAGACCCACCACTGTTGGGGGAGCTGGGTCCGATTCCACAAGGCCCAGACCTGCACCTGGGTGTGGGGGGGGAGAGGGGGAGAGAGGGAGAGGGGGAGAGGGAAAGAGGGAAGGGAGAGGCGGGAGGGAGGGGGAGGGAGAGGGGGAGGGAGAGGGGGGAGAGGACAGAGAGAGAGAGGAACAGAGGGGGGAGAAATTGGTTAAAAAATGTATTAAAAGAAAACCACACAACAGTAGAGCAGACAAACAGTTGGACACTTTACACCCCAAACAGACAGACCCCCCCCCCTGCCCCCCCCTCACCATGCGGGCCCTTCCCGCGGGTCTCCAGCAGCTCCCTCAGCCGTGCCACCTCCTCCTTCAGCTCCCGGATCAGCCGGGCGTTCGGGTCCTCGTTCACCACCGCATGACAGCGGATCTGCTTGGCCCGGTCCGCGTACCTGCAGCGGTAGATGTTCCCTGTGAAACACCGGACACTCTCCCCAATAACACTGGCCCCTAAACACCCCTTAACGCAGGACACCTTCCCCAATAACACCGGCCCCAAGAGAAGTAGCTCGGGTGACTGAGCAGCCGCCGGGCCGGACAGTGGAACCAGCCGCCACCTTAGCTCCTTCTGCCGATCCCCGCTCACCTCTGGCAACTCTCCGTCTAAAAACCCCTCTCCTGCCGCTCGCTGGCCTCACTCATGTCCTTGAATTCCGACAGCGAATTACTCAGCTGTGGGAATTTAAGGAATTGCAGGAAGCCGCTGACATGAGCGAAGTCGGCGAACGGCAGGTGACAGGTGTTCCGACGGAGAGTATTGCCAAAGGTGAGCGGGCCAGCAGAAGGCGCTGAAGTGGCGGCCAGTTCTGCTGTCGGGTCCTGGTGGCCGCTACCCGAGCTGCTTCTATCCCCAGCTACAGTGCAAGGCTTCGCGCCCGGAGAGCTGCGGTAGTTGTGAGTGATTGAGTTACTGGTATTATCCCCGACACCCTCCTTCACAACACTCGTGCCCTCCCCTCAACTTTACCCTTGGCACAGACTCTCCACACACTGTGAAAGGAACTGTTCCCCCAATTGGTCCCTTGAACAAGTGTTGTCATTCAATAAGATGACAACTGATTCAACTATTCCCTGTACTCCCATTTTTCTCACCATCTCTCCATCTGCCATCTCCATCTCCCCATTCAGTAATTCAGAATAAAGGAGACGAGGAAGCCTTGGGCAAATTGAATTGTCACTGTTTTTATTTTTATATTTAACAGAGAGAACAATCTGCGCATGCGCGGTTTAATTTTTTTTAAGCGGACTGAGTGCCTACCCTGAGTAATGACTCACGGCACGTGCCTGCCCCCCACCCACCCCTCGGTCACTACCTGAGGGTACTGAGGGTCTCCTCGTAGTTGATGTCGGCGGGGCTGAGGGCGGCGATCATGGCCGTTCGAGAGTTGCCCCCTGGGTTGGACAGAGGACAAGAGAATAGAGTTAGAGGTCGCAGTGGAGGAGAGCGGGGTCAGAGGTGGCAGGGCAGGGGCCAGGCGGAGGTCGCAGGGCAGGGGGCAGAGGACAGGGACGGCGATGACTAGGGGAGACCTGATAGAACTATATCAAATTATGAGAGGCGTAGATAGGGTAGACAGTCAGAACCTTCGTCCCAGAATGGAAATGTCAAATACTAGAGGGTGTAGGAATACAGTGCGGAAACAGACCCTTTGGCCCACCTAGTCCACGCCAACTAGCGATCACTCCGTACACTAGTTCTATCCTACACGCTAGGGACAATTTACAGAAGTCAATTAACCTACAAACCCGCACGTCTTTGGAGTGGGGTGTAAACCGGAGCATCCAGAGAAAACCCACGCAGTCACAGAGAGAACGTACAAACTCCGCACAGACAGCACCTGTAGTCAGGATCGAACCCGGGTCTCTGGCGCTGTTCCATGAGTATTGAAGTTGGGAGGTCACATAGGATGGCGATGAGGTCGCATTTATTTGTTCAGTTCATGGGAAAGATGTTGTCAAGCTGGAAAGGGTACAGAGAGGATTTACGAGGATGTTGCCGGGACTAGAGGGTGTGAGCTACAAGGAGAGGTTGAGCTGGCTGGGACTCTATTCCAAAGAGTGCAGGAGGATGAGGGGTGATCATATCGACGTTTACAAAATCACGAGAGGAATAGATGGGGTAGACGCACAGAGTCTCTTGACCAGAGTAGGGGAATCGAGGACAAAGGTTTAAGGTAAAAGGGAAAAGATTTAATAGGAATCTGAAGGGTAACTTTTTCACACAGAAAGTGGTGGGTGTATGGAACAAGCTGCCAGGGGAGGTAGTTGAGGCTGGGACTATGCCAACGTTAAATAAAGAAACATATAGATGGATAGGACAGGTTTGGAGGGATACGGTCCAAATGTGGGCAGGTGGGACTATGTTGGCCGGTGTGGGCAAGTTGGGCCGAAGGGCCGAATCAGAGCATCAGCTGCCCCTGCTCCCATCCACAGGAGAGGGGTGGGGGCGTGCGAGGGTGGGGTGAGAGTGGGGTCAGGGATCGTGGGGTGAACCATACCCAGACTCTCCTTCAGCAGCCAGGTCAGCACGGAGTCACGGTACGGGATGAATTCTGCCTTTTTCCTCTTGCCCTGTGAGGCAGGAACAGCAGCCATGAACGGGGAGTCAGGGGTGGGGGGAGGGTGAGGGAGGGGGGGGAGGGTGAGGGTGAGAGAGGTGGGCAGAGGGGAGGGAGGGTGCGGGAGGGTGAGGGTGAGGGAGGGTGGGTGGAGGGGAGGGGGCAGGGTGAGGGAGGGGGGGTGAGGGAGGGGGGGAGGGTGAGGGAGAGGGGTGAGGGGAGGGGGCAGGGTGAGGGGAGGGGGGGTGAGGGAGGGGGGTGAGGGAGGGGGGTGAGGGAGGGTGAGGGACGGGG
>CAUPSL010000357.1:2500-25000 GCA_963514005.1 Raja brachyura
ATGCCCCATCTACACTAGTCCACCCCGACCAACATGCCCCATCTACACTAGGTCCCACCCCGACCAACATGCCCATCTACACTAGTCCCACCCCGACCAACATGCCCCATCTACACTAGTCCCACCCCGACCAACATGCCCCGTCTACACTAGTCCCACCCCGACCAACATGCCCCGTCTACACTAGTCCCACCCCGACCAACATGCCCCGTCTACACTAGTCCCACCCCGACCAACATGCCCCATCTACACTAGTCCCACCCCGACCAACATGCCCCATCTACACTAGTCCCACCCCGACCAACATGCCCCATCTACACTAGTCCCACCCCGACCAACATGCCCCATCTACACTAGTCCCACCCCGACCAACATGCCCCTTCTACACTAGTCCCACCCCGACCAACATGCCCCATCTACACTAGTCCACCCCGACCAACATGCCCCATCTACACTAGTCCCACCCCGACCAACATGCCCCATCTACACTAGTCCCACCCCGACCAACATGCCCCATCTACACTAGTCCCACCCCGACCAACATGCCCCATCTACACCAGTCCCACCTGCCCGCGTTTGGCCCATATCCCTCCAAACCCGTCCTATCCATGTACCTGTCCAAATGTCTCTTAAACGTTGGGATAGTCCCAGCTTCAACTACCTGCCTCCGGCAGCTCGTTCCACACACCCACCACCCTCGAAAAAGTGCAGAAAGTTGCCCCTCAGATTCCTATTTCAATCTTTCACCTTTCCCCCTTCACCTTGAACCCGTGTCCTCTGGTCCTCGATTCCCCTACTCTGGGCACGAGACTCTGGCCGATCTATCCCCCTGGTGATTTTGTCCACCTCTATAAGATCGCCCCCCTCATCCTCCTGCGCTCCAAAGAATAGAGTCCCAGCCCTGCCCACGTCCCTCTACATGAAGGATGACCACACCTGGAGTATTGCGTACAGTTTTGGTCTCCAAATCTGAGGAAGGACATTCTTGCCATAGAGGGAGTACAGAGAAGGTTCACCAGACTGATTCCTGGGATGGCAGGACTTCCATATGAAGAAAGACTGGATAGACTCGGCTTGTACTCGCTGGAATTTAGAAGATTGAGGGGGGATCTTATAGAGACTTACAAAATTCTCAAGGGGTTGGACAGGCTAGATGCAGGAAGATTGTTCCCGATGTTGGGGAAGTCCAGGACAAGGGGTCACACAGTCTAAGGATAAGGGGGAAGTCTTTTAGGACCGAGATGAGATTTTTTTTGCACACAGAGAGTGGTGAATCTGTGGAATTAATTCTCTGCCACAGAAGGTAGTTGAGGGCCAGTTCGTTGGCTATATTTAAGAGGGAGTTAAATGGGGCCCTTGTGGCTAAAGCAATCAGGGGGTATGGAGAGAAGGCAGGTACGGGATACTGAGTTGGATGATCAGCCGCGATCATATTGAATGGCGGTGCAGGCTCGAAGGGCCGAATGGCCTCTACTCCTGCGCCTATTGTCTATGTTTCTACGATTAATCCCCTGGGCCTGATGGTCTGCATCCCAGGGTCCTCAGGGAGGTGGCTCTAGAAATAGTGGACACATTGGTGATCATTTTCCAATGTTGAATAGATTCAGGATCAGTTCCCGTGGATTGGAGGATAGCTAATGTTATCCCACTTTTCCAGAAAGGAGCGAGAGAGAAAACGGGAATTACAGACCAGTTAGCCTGACTTCGGTGGTGGGAAAGATGCTGAGTCAATTATTAAAGAGGTAACAATGGGGCATTTGGGTAGCAGTACAAGGATTAGTCCAAGTCAACATGGATTTACGAAAGGGAAATCATGCTTGACTAATCTACCGGAATTTTTTGAGAATTTTTTGACACGTAAAATGGATAAAGGGGAGCCAGTGGATGTAGTGTATCTAGACTTTCAGAAAGCCTTTGATAAGGCCCCACACGGGAGACTGGTGATTAAAATTAGAGCAGATGGTATTGGGGGGGTAGTGTGTTGACATGGATAGAAAATTGGTTGGCAGACCGGAAGCAAAGGGTAGGAGTGAACGGGTCCTTTTCACAATGGCAGGCGGTGGCGAGTGGAGTGCCGCAAGGCTCGGTGTTGGGGGCCGCAACTGGTTTACCATATATATATATTAATGAATTGGAAGAGGGAATTAGGAGCAACACCAGCAAGTTGTGGGTGACACAAAGCTGGGTGGTAGTGTGAACCGCGAGGAGGATGCTAGAGGTTGCAGGGTGACCTGGACAGGTTGAGTGAGTGGGCAGATGCGTGGCAGACGCAGTATAATGTAGATGAATGTGAGGTTATCCACTTTGGCGGCAAAAACGAGGGGGCAGATTATTATCTCAATGGGGTTAGGTTAGGTAAGGGGGAGGTGCAGCGAGACCTGGTGTCCTTGTACACTGGTCACTGAAAGTTGGCGTGCGGGTACAGCAGGCAGTGATAGAAAGCTAATGGCATGTTGGCCTTCATAACAAGAGGATTTCAGTACAGGAGCAAAGAGGTTCTTCTGCAGTTGTACAGGGCCCTGGTGAGACCACATCTGGAGTATTGTGTACAGTTTTGGTCTCCTAATTTGAGGAAGGACATCCTTATGATTGAGGCAGTGCAGCGTAGGTCCACCAGATTCATCCCTGGGATGGCGGGACTGTCATATGAGGAAAGATTGAAAAGACTAGGCTTGTATTCACTGGAGTTTGGAAGGATGAGGGGATATCTTATAGAAATATATAAAATTATGAAAGGACTGGACAAGCTAGATGCAGGAAAAATGTTCCCAATGTTGGGCGAGTCCAGAACCAGGGGCCACACAGTCTTAGAATAGAGGGGAGGTCATTTAAGACTGAGGTGAGGAAAATACTTTTTCACCCAGAGAGTTGTGAATTTGTGGAATTCCCTGCCACAGAGGGCAGTGGAGGCCAAATCACTGGATGGATGTAAGAGAGAGTTAGAGAGGATTTCAGTACAGGAGTAAAGAGGTCCTTCTGCAGTTGTACACGGCCCAAGAGGGAGTTGGATAGAGCTCTAGGGGCTGGTGGAGTCAAGGGATATGGGGAGAAGGCAGGCACGGGTTATTGATTGGGGACGAATAGCTGTGATCACAATGAATGGCGGTGCTGGCTCGAAGGGCCGAATGGCCTCCTCCTGCACCTATTGTCTCTGTTTCCAAGGGTCTCGACCCAAAACGTCGCCCATTCCTTCTCTCCAGAGATGCTGCATGTCCGACCCGCTGAGTTACATAGAAACATAGAAAATAGGTGCAGGAGTAGGCCATTCGGCCCTTCGAGCCTGCACCGCCATTCAATGTGATCATGGCTGATCATCCAACTCAGTATCCCGTACCTGCCTTCTCTCCATACCCCCTGATCCCTTTAGCCACAAGTGCCACATCTAACGCCCTCTTAAATATAGCCAATGAACTGGCCTCAACTACCTTCTGTGGCAGAGAATTCCAGAGACTCACCACTCTCTGTGTAAAGAATGTTTTCCTCATTTCGGTCCTAAAGGAATTCCCCCTTATCCTTAGACTGTGACCCCTTGTTCTGGACCTCCCCAACATCGGGAACAATCTTCCTGCATCTAGCCTGTCCAACCCCTTAAGAATTTTGTAAGTTTCTATAAGATCCCCCCTCAATCTTCTAAATTCCAGCGAGTACAAGCCGAGTCTATCCAGTCTTGCCTCATATGGAAGTCCTGCCATCCCAGGAATCAGTCTGGTGAATCTTCTCTGTACCCCCTCTATGGCAAGGATGTCTTTCCTCAGATTTGGAGACCAAAACTGTACGCAATACTCCAGGTGTGGCCTCACCAGGGCCCTGTACAACTGCAGTAGAACCTCCCTGCTCCTGTACTCAAATCCTTTTGCTATGAATGCCAACATACCATTGGCTTTCTTCACTGCCTGCTGCACCTGCATGCCTACTTTCAATGACTGGTGTACCATGACACCCAGGTCTCGTTGCATCTCCCCCTTTCCTAATCTGCCACCATTCAGATAATAGTCTACCCTTACTCCAGCACTTTGTGCCTATCTTTGGTATTAACTAGTGAAAGAGTTAGTTATCAATTGGTTGTCGTCATATATAGGCTTTCCTGTTCTAAAAGGCCAATTGCAATGCATGATGGGAATTGGACAACAGTCATCGTGACAAGTTGTTTTTTTTTTTAACTTCACTTGACTAGTTCACAGCTCTCTTACAAGATTTTGTTCTACAGGTTGAAGAGGTTAATCAGATAAGATGGGGCCCAGAAGATGCCATTGGGGTGTCTGGTTTTTTGGCAAAGAGTGAAAAACGACTCCATATTTGGTGGTTACACAAAAGGCTGGAGAAACTCAGCGGGTCAGGCAGCATCTCTGTGGAAAACGCTACACTTGTCCCTTCACCTCCCCCATCCACCCCTTTCAGGGACCCAAGTAGTCCTTCCAGGTCCGACAGAGGTTCACCTGCACCTCCTCCAACCTCATCTACTGCATCCGTTGCTCCAGAATTTAGAAGATTGAGGGGGGGGATCTTATAGAAACTTACAAAATTCTTAAGGGGTTGGACAGGCTAGATGCAGGAAGATTGTTCCCGATGTTGGGGAGGTCCAGGACAAGGGGTCACAGCTTAAGGATAAGGGGGAAATCCTTTAGGACCGAGATGAGAAGGACTTTTTTCACACAGAGATGCAGGAAGATTGTCCCCGATGTTGGGGAGGTCCAGGACAAGGGGTCACACAGTTTAAGGATAAGGGGAACAATCTTCCTGCATCTAGTTTCTATAAGATCCCCCCTCAATCTTCTAAATTCCAGCGAGTACAAGCCGAGCCTATCCAGTCTTTCTTCATATGGAAGTCCTGCCATCCCAGGAATCAGTCTGGTGAACCTTCTCTGTACTCCCTCTATGGCAAGAATGTCTTTCCTCAGAACAAGGGGTCCCAGTTTAAGGATAAGGGGGGAGGTCCTTTAGGACCGAGATGAGAAAAACATTTTTTTTGCACACAGAGAGTGGTGAATCTGTGGAACGCTCTGCCACAGAGGGTAGTTGAGGCCAGTTCATTGGCTATATTTAAGAGGGTGTTACATGTGGCCCTTGTGGCTAAAGGGATCAGGGGGTATGGGGAGAAGGCAGGTACGGGATACTGAGTTGGATGATCAGCCATGATCATATTGAATGGCGGTGCAGGCTCGAAGGGCCGAATGGCCTCTACTCCTGCACCTATTAGAAACATAGAAATTAGGTGCAGGAGTAGAGGCCATTCGGCCCTTCGAGCCTGCACCGCCATTCAATATGATCATGGCTGATCATCCAACTCAGTATCCCGTACCTGCCTTCTCTCCATACCCTCTGATCCCCTTAGCCACAAGGGCCACATCTAACTCCCTCTTAAATATAGCCAATGAACTGGCCTCAACTACCCTCTGTGGCAGAGAGTTCCAGACCCACCACTCTCTGTGTGAAAAAAGTCCTTCTCAAATCGGTCCTAAAGGATTTCCCCCTTATCCTTAAGCTGTGACCCCTTGTCCTGGACCTCCCCAACATCGGGAACAATCTTCCTGCATCTAGCCTGTCCAACCCCTTAAGAATCTTGTAAGTTTCTATAAGATCCCCCCTCAATCTCCTAAATTCTAGAGAGTATAAACCGAGTCTATGCAGTCTTTGTTCATAAGACAGTCCTGACATCCCAGGAATCAGTCTGGTGAACCTTCGCTGCACTCCCTTTATGGTAATCATGTCTATGTTTCTACGATAAATCCCCTGGGCCTGATGGTCTGCATCCCAGCGTCCTCAGGGAGGTGGCTCTAGAAATAGTGGACGCATTGGCGATCATTTTCCAATGTTCAATGGATTCAGGCTCAGTTCCCGTGGATTGGAGGATAGCTAATGTTACCCCACTTTTCCAGAAAGGAGCGAGAGAGAAAACGGGGAATTACAGACCAGTTAGCCTGACTTCGGTGGTGGGAAAGATGCTGGAGTCAATCATTAAAGAGGTAATAATGGGGCATTTGGGTAGCAGTACAAGGATTAGTCCAAGTCAACGTGGATTTAGGAAAGGGAAATCATGCTTGACTAATCTACCGGAATTTTTTGAGGATTCAGGGGCCCAAGTAGTCCTTCCAGGTCCAACAGAGGTTCACCTGCACCTCCTCCAACCTCATCTACTGCATCCGTTGCTCCAGATGCCAGCTGATCTATATCGGTGAGACCAAGCGGAGGCTGGGCGATCGTTTCGCCGAACACCTCCGCTCGGTCGGTCCGCAATAACCAACCCGACCTCCCGGTGGCTCAGCACTTCAACTCCCCCTCCCATTCCGTATCCGTGTCCGACCTCTCGGTCCTGGGCCTCCTCCTCCACGGCCAGAGTGAGCAACACCGCAAGTTGGAGGAACAGCACCTCATATTCCGCTTGGGGAGTCTGCATCCTCTGGGCTTAAACATTGAATGTTCTCAATTCTGTTAACGCAGACTGCCTCCTCCCCCTCCCCACCTCTCCCTCAGCCCTCGGGCCCTGGCATTCCCTCTCTCTCTATCTCTCCCCCACCCAAGTCTCATTTTCACACTACAAACAGCTTACAATGGCCCGTTTCCCTCATCATCAATACTTTTTTGCATATCTTTCATTCACTGTTCTGTATCTCTCCACATCCCCGTCTATATCTCTCGTTTCCCTGATCCCTGACCAGTCTGAAGAAGGGTCTCGACCCGAAACGTCACCGCCTATCTCCTTCGCTCCTTAGATGCTGCTGCGCCCGCTGAGTTTCTCCAGCCTTTTGTGTAGAACCCTCGATTCTCCAGCATCTGCAGTTCCCTCTTTAACATCTCTGTGTAGAACGTGGACAGGTACAAAGTGCTGGAGTAACTCAGCGGGTCGGGCCAGGCAGCATCTCTGGACAGAAGTTTCGGGTCGAGACCCTTCTTCAGACTGAGAGTGGGGGGGGGGGGGGGTGGAGAAGAGGGAGATGCAGAGATAAGGAAGGGCGAGGTGTGAAAAGGAGAGATCAAAGGGGATCAATCCCGGCTCTTGTTTCTTTCCCACTCCCCCTCTCCTCTGCATTGCATCGAATGCAATGTGGGGGTGAGGGTGGGGGGGGGGGGGGGGACTGCCATTGCCAATGCACGGTGCATTTTGACATCTGAACGCGCTGCAATAAGCTGACAGGCGGTGCACGGTAGATGGGGCCATTTGCAAATGCAATGCGCAACAAACGACCCTTGCAGACGGGCGTCGATGCAAGGCAAGGCTGCAGATTTTCCCTGACACCGGCTTCCAATGCAACACACACACACACACAGTTTGGAAACATCCCAACGCGATAGCAATGCAATCAAGCGGAGCAGATCCAACCCCCCCCCCCCCCCAATGCAGTCCAAGATGCAGCTCCTTGCAATAAATGCAATGCACCAATTTCCTGACAGAATGCGCGATGCGCCTGGTCCCTACCTACGATGCACGGTGCATAATTTCGCCTGTGCTACATTTTGCAAGGCACAGATTTCCCCGGGTGCAAGATGCGGAGATTTTTCTCCGAGCTAATGCAAAGGTGCAGATTCAC
Organism: Raja brachyura; assembly: GCA_963514005.1. The sequence continues at coordinate 10,027 of CAUPSL010000357.1, forward strand.
CCCCTCCCTTCCCCCCCGCTATGCAATGGTGCATTTCACCCCCCCCCCCGTGGTATGCACAGGTGCAGACCCCCCCCACCACTCACACACACAATGCAATGAATGCAAGATGCAGATCCCCCCCAATGCAATTTTTCCCTGTGCAAATGTCCCTCTCCCCATTGCAATGCAGTGTTTGCACCAATGCAACGAATGCAAGGTGCAGCGTCTCTCCCCCCCCCCCTCCCCAGAATATACCGCAAGGTGCATTCGCTCCTGCAGGATTATTGGGGAGGGGGGGGGAGATTAGACGCATTTTGTCCGGCGCCATTTGCAAGGGGTGCGGGCAGCCGTGCATCGCCTGGGATGCAGCGGGGCGAGCGTGCATATGCAGCGGGGGGTTGCATCGGCTGCATCCACCCGCAGTTTTTTCCTTTTTTGCGACCACTCACCCATTGCAGGATCTTGATGAAGCCCAGGGGTTCCTTGGCGACGCGGAACGAGCCGCTGGCGACGATCTGCAAGGGCGGGGAGAGAATGCGTTGAATGCATTGCAGAGGCACCCTTGCATTAAAGCCCCCACCCCCACCGGGCCGGGTCCCGCGCGCCCCCCAGGGGGAGAAATCCCCCCACCCAAGGGTGCAGCCGCCGGCGCAGCCTCACCTGGTTCACCGTCTCCATCGCTGGGGTTGCAGCGGCCGCGCGCTGGGGGGGGGAGGGGACGCGCGGTGACGTCACGGGCACCTGGAGTGGGCGTGATCAGAGTTGTGGGGGGGCGGTGACTGGCAGGTGGGGCGGCCAATGGGGCTGGTGGCGCTGACGTCACAGAGGGCGGGCTCAGATGTTGAGCGACGGGCGAAGCGGCCAATGGAGGGGCTGGGAGGGGGAAGACGTCACATGTGGGCGGGACAGAAACAGGTGATGACGACCTGACGTAATGGTGGGCGGGCTCGGTCGTTGAGCGACGGGCGGCTCGGCCAATGGGGAAGGGGGGCGACGTCACACGTGGGCTGGACGTCAAAGAGGAGGAGGGCGGGTGAGCGACGGGCGAGGCGGCCAATGGGAGGCGGAGGAGGGCTGGACAATCACCGGGGGCGTCCAATGGGCGAGAAGCAGACGACGTTCATGAAGGAGGGAGGAGGGGTTCGATGGGAGATCGACGGGCGCCTTGGCCAATGGGGAAGAAGGACCGACTTCACAGGTGGGCGGGCAGATAAGGAGGAGGGCGGGTGAGCGACGGGCGGGGCGGCCAATGGGGAGGGGTCGGCGTCATAGAGAAGGGAGGGATAAGGACAGGGCCGGCCAATGGAAAGGAGCGAAGACGTCATGAAGGAGGAGGGAGGTTCGTTGGATTGATTGACAGACGGGGCAGCCAATGGAGAGGCGGCGGAGGGCGGGACAAGCAACGGGCAGGCCAATGGGAGGAAGCATCGACGTCATGAAGGAGGAGGAGGAGGGGTTAGCAGGGAGATTGACGGATGCCCGGCCAATGGGAAGGCGATAACGTCATACGCCAGGGCGGGACAATGACGTATGCTGGCCAATGGGCAGAAGAGACGACGTCACGACGCAGGAGGGAGGTTCGTTGAGGGAGATTGACCGACGGGGCAGCCAATGGGGAGCGTGGCAGAGGAGGAGGGCGGGACTCCGCGGGTGACCGACGGGTGTTTCGGCCAATGGGGAGGCGGGAAGGCGACAGAGTGGGGGGAGGGGGAGGGGGCGATGACGTCACAAGGACCATGTTGGCCAAAAGATGGCTCATTGTCCATTTTTCCACAAAGTCCGCTGGTTCCCGCAGCCGGACCAGGCAGTTCGGCCCGTCCAGTCCACCCCGCCGCTCGGCCGCAGCCGGCCTATCTCCCGCCTTCTCCCCGCAACCCCTGACGCCCGCACTAATCCACAATCTATCTATCTCGGCCTTAAATAAAAAATCCCCACTGACTTGTGGCCTCCACCGGCGTCTGTGGCAGCGAATCCCACAGATTCACCGCCCTCTGGCTGAAGAAATTCCCCCCTCGTCTCCTTCCTGAAGGGACTTTAATCCTCTAATCCTGAGGCTCTGTGTGCGCGCCCTCTGGTCCTAGACTCAACTAGGTCCTAGACTCAACAGAGACACTTACGTAAGAATGCTGTTCATCGATTACAGCTCAGCATTCAACACCATCATACCATCAAAATTGATCACCAAACTCGGACACCTGTGCATCGCTCCTTCCCTCTGCAACTGGATACTGGACTTTCTAACCAACAGACCCCAGTCTGTTAGGTTAGACAAGCACACCTCTTCAACCCTCACCCTGAACACCGGCGTTCCACAGGGCTGTGTGCTGAGCCCCCTCCTCTACTCCCTCTTCACCTATGACTGCACACCTGTACATGGTACCAACACCATCATCAAGTATGCAGATGATACAACGGTGATTGGCCTCATCAGCAACAACGATGAGTCGGCCTACAGGGAGGAGGTCCAGCACTTAGCAGCATGGTGCGCTGACAACAACCTGGCCCTTAACTCCAAGAAGACCAAGGAGCTCATTGTAGACTTCAGGAAGTCCAGGGGCGGCACGCACACCCCCATCCACATTAACGGTACGGAGGTGGAACGTGTTTCTAGCTCCAGGTTCCTGGGAGTCAACCTCTCCGACGACCTCTCTTGGACCCACAATACCTCAACTCTGATCAAGAAGGCTCACCAGCGTCTCTTCTACCTGAGGAGACTGAAGAAGGTCCATCTGTCTCCTCAGATCCTGGTGAACTTCTACCGCTGCACCATCGAGAGCATCCTTACCAACTGCATCACAGTTTGGTATGGCAACTGCTCGGTCTCCGACCGGAAGGCATTGCAGAGGGTGGTGAAAATTGCCCAACGCATCACCGGTTCCTCGCTCCCCTCCATTGAGTCTGTCCAAAGCAAGCGTTGTCTGCGGAGGGCGCTCAGCATCGCCAAGGACCTCTCTCACCCCAACCATGGACTGTTTACCCTCCTACCATCTGGGAGGCGCTACAGGTCTCTCCGTTGCCGAACCAGCAGGTCCAGGAACAGCTTCTTTCCGGCGGCTGTCACACTACTCAACAACGTACCTCGGTGACACCAATCACCCCCCCCCCTGAATTCTGAATCTGAATCTGAATCTCTCCCACTAGCGGAAACCAAAGATTATAGAGGAGCAATGTGGTGAACCTTCTCTGTACCCCCTCAATTTTGTAAGTTTCTATTAGATCCCCCCCCCCTCAAACTTCTAAATTCCAGCGAGTACAAGCCGAGTCTATCCAGTCTTTCTTCATGTGGAAGTCCTGCCATCCCAGGAATCAGTCTGGTGAACCTTCTCTGTACTCCCTCTATGGCAAGGATGTCCTTCCTCAGATTAGGAGACCAGAACTGTACGCAATACGCCAGGTGTGGCCTCACCAAGACCCTGTACAACTGCAGTAGAACCTCTCCCTCTATGGCAAGGATATCCTTCCTCAGATTAGGAGACCAGAACTGTACGCAATACTCCAGGTGTGGCCTCACCAAGACCCTGTACAACTGCAGTAGAACCTCTCCCTCTATAGCAAGGATGTCCTTCCTCAGATTAGGAGACCAGAACTGTACGCAATACTCCAGGGGTGGTCTCACCAAGACCCTGTACAACTGCAGTAGAACCTCTCCCTCTATGGCAAGGATATCCTTCCTCAGATTTGGAGACCAGAACTGTACGCAATACTCCAGGTGTGGCCTCACCAAGACCCTGTACAACTGCAGTAGAACCTCTCCCTCTATGGCAAGAATGTCTTTCCTCAGATTAGGAGACCAGAACTATATCCTACCTCAGATATGGTGCCCAAAACTGCTCATAATGGTAATGTTACAAAATTTTGAGATTTTTAAAATCAAGTCTGCAATTTGTCCCATCAGATAAAGCATAAAAAGAAGTTTAATTTGACGCCTAATTCACTTTCATTTAGTTCCCGATGTTGAGGGAGTCCAGAACAAGGGGTCACAGTCTAAGGATAAGGGGGAATTCCTTTAGGACCGAGATGAGGAAAACATTCTTTACACAGAGAGTGGTGGGTCTCTGGAATTCTCTGCCACAGACGGTAGTTGAGGCCAGTTCATTGGCTATATTTAAGAGGGCGTTAGATGTGGCCCTTGTGGCTAAAGGGATCAGGGGGTATGGAGAGAAGGCAGGTACGGGATACTGAGTTGGATGATCAGCCATGATCACATTGAATGGCGGTGCAGGCTCGAAGGGCCGAATGGCCTCTACTCCTGCACCTATTGTCTATGTTTCTATGTTTCTATATCTTCAGTATTAAGAAAGTTATGGCCATTTTCATACTCGGAAATTAGCATCTTGTTCCCCATTGCCTTTCAATTGACTTAACTCAAAAGCTGTGATCTAGAACAGTTAAAAGCCCATAACTTCCTTAAAAATTAAGAGAACTCAATGAAATTTTCAGTTATTATAGATTGAAGCATTCTGAAACAAATATGAAACAATCTTACTTGGATGACCTGAAATTAAAGCATATAATTAGTTAGTTATCTAATTGTAGCTAATTACAAAATTCAATGAGTAGATCTAAACATCTATCCATTTCTTAAGAAAAGATAAACTTTTTTTAAATTGCCTAAGTGTCCAAATAACATTCACACAATAATCCACAATATAACATAATTTTTAAATCTCATTTTCATGAATTTCTGGGCCAAATGGAAGGAATTTAGTGTTTGGTTCCTGTAAATTAATGGCCATTTAAATCAACTAGCGAGTGGGTTTTAGTGGAATGCGGTGGATTGGAACGTTGCGGTTAGCGGTGAAGTCGGGAGGAAAAATACTGTCGGTTCATACATTTTTTTTGGACCCCATTTCGCAACATGAAAATATTATTAAAGCCTCCCTAAAAACCAACTTTTAATATAAAAATAAACTATTTACCTTTTTTTCTCCCCTACGCATAATCCTTCCCGTTGTCGGCGCTCACGGCTTTTGAAGGTGATTTTTAAATTACTCTAGTTAATAAATAATCTAGCGTAATTTAAAAATACCTTCATGAATGAAATGTCGGAGCGATTTTTCTTCCGCAACGAAATCGCCCGACATGGATCGATTTTCCCAGTCTGCGGAAAAACGGCACTTTAAGCCCGCCCCCCCTCTGAAAGGCGCCAAAGTCACGCACACGGGGAGCGGCAGAACTGCAGCACTGCTCAAGGTAAGTTTTGTTACATACCTACATATTGGACTTCCCCAAGGGTTACACAAAAAGCTGGAGAAACTCAGCGGGTGCAGCAGCATCTAAGGGGCGAAGGAGATAGGCGACGTTTCGGGTCGAGACCCTTCTTCAGACTGGTCAGGGATCAGGGAAACGAGAGATATAAACAGTGATATGGAGAGATAAAGAACAATGAATGAAAGACATGCAAAAAAGTATTGATGATAAAGGGAAACAGGCCATTGTAAGCTGTTTGTGGTGTGAAAATGAGAAGCTAGTGCGAATGGGGAGGGGGGGGGGGGAGATGGAGAAGGAATGTCAGGGCCAGAGGGCTGAGGGAGAGGTAGGGAAGGGGAGGAGGCAGTCTGGGTTAACAGAATTGAGAAAATTCAACGTTTAAGCCCAGAGGATGCAGACTCCCCAAGCAGAATATGAGGTGCTGTTCCTCCAACTTGCGGTGTTGCTCACTCTGGCCGTGGAGGAGGCCCAGGACCGAGAGGTCGGATACGGATACGGAATGGGAGGGGGAGTTGAAGTGCTGAGCCACCGGGAGGTCGGGTTGGTTATTGCGGACCGAGCGGAGGTGTTCGGCGAAACGATCGCCCAGCCTCCGCTTGATCTCACCGATGTTGGGGAAGTTGGACTTCCCCAACATCGGGAACAATCTTCCAGCATCCAGCCTGTCTAACCCCTTAAGAAATTTGTATAAGATCCCCCCTCAATCTTATAAATTCTAATATGCAGTCCTATATGCTTATTGCCACCTTGGATGTGTTGTGCACACTAACATGCTGTTAGTGCCCCTTATAACTGTCTAGTGAAGGTGATTTGACTATCTTGTTGTCTAGTTTATTCCATTCCCTTAAGGGTTCTTACAAAGAATGAGTTCTTATAAATATCTGTCCTGGCGATAAGTAAGTCTGAGGTCTTCGTTCTCGGCCCCTCGGACGCAATCAAAATGATAGCCGGCAGCGTTGGAAGCCTCACGTCAAAAACATTGGCGTGATATTTGACTCAGCACTGAAATTTGACAAACAAGCCAATGCCATGGTCAACGCTAGCAGTTTGACGACCTCGAAAAGGTCATCCACACTTTTATCTCCTCCCGCCCAGATTACTGCGACTCCCTCTGCACTGGCGTCAGCCAACCTTCACGGAGCCGCCTGCTACTGGTCCAAAACGCCAATGGCAGCGAGACTCCTGACGGGTACCCGAAAAAGGGACCACATCACCCCGATCCTGGCCTCTCCCCACTGGCTCCCTGTGCGGTTCTGAATACATTTCAAAATCCTCCTCTATGTCTACAAAGCGCTCAATGGGCTTGCCCCACCTACATTAAAAGGTTCGTTAGGGAGATTGACGGACGGAGCGGACGATGGGAACCGGCCTCCACCGCCCTCTGAGGCAGAGAATTCCACAGACTCACAACTCTCTGTGAGAAAAAGTGTATCCTCGTCTCCGTTCTAAATGGCCGACCCCTTATTCTTAAACTGTGTGTGTGTGTGTGGCCCCTGGTTCTGGACTCCCCCAACATCGGGAACATGTTTCCTGCCTCTAGCGTGTCCAAACCCTTAATAATCTTATACGTTTCAATGAGATCCCCTCTCATCCTTCTAAACTCCAGAGTGTACAAGCCCAGCCGCTCCATTCTCTCGGCGTATGACGGTCCCGCCATCCCGGGAATTAACCTGGTGAACCTACGCTGGGCTTTCTCAATAGCAAGAATGTCCTTCCTCAAATTAGGGGACCAAAACTGCACACAATGCTCCAGGTGTGGTCTCACCAGGGCCCTGTACAACTGCAGAAGGACCTCTTTGCTCTGAAACTCAACTCCTCTTGCTATGAAGGCCAACAGGCCAAAACTGCACACAATACTCCAGGTGCGGTCTCACCAGGGCCCTGTACAACTGCAGAAGGACCTCTTTGCTCCTGTACTCAACTCCTCTTGCTATGAAGGCCAGCAAGAATGTCCTTCCTCAAATTAGGGGAACAAAACTGCACACAATACTCCAGGTGTGGTCTCACCAGGGCCCTGTACAACTGCAGAAGGACCTCTTTGCTCCTGTACTCAACTCCTCTTGTTATGAAGGCCAACGGGCCAAAACTGCACACAATACTCCAGGTGCAGTCTCACCAGGGCCCTGTACAACTGCAGAAGGACCTCTTTGTTCCTGTACTCACCTCCTCTTGTTATGAAGGCCAACAGGCCAAAACTGCACACAATACTCCAGGTGTGGTCTCACCAGGGCCCTGTACAACTGCAGAAGGACCTCTTTGCTCTGAAACTCAACTCCTCTTGTTATGAAGGCCAACAGGCCAAAACTGCACACAATACTCCAGGTGCGGTCTCACCAGGGCCCTGTACAACTGCAGAAGGACCTCTTTGCTCTGAAACCCAACTCCTCTTGTTATGAAGGCCAACAGGCCAAAACTGCACACAATACTCCAGGTGTGGTCTCACCAGGGCCCTGTACAACTGCAGAAGGACCTATTTGCTCCTGTACTCAACTCCTCTTGTTATGAAGGCCAACAGGCCAAAACTGCACACAATACTCCAGGTGTGGTCTCACCAGGGCCCTGTACAACTGCAGAAGGACCTCTTTGCTCTGAAACTCAACTCCTCTTGCTATGAAGGCCAGCAAGAATGTCCTTCCTCAAATTAGGGGAACAAAACTGCACACAATACTCCAGGTGTGGTCTCACCAGGGTCCTGTACAACTGCAGAAGGACCTCTTTGCTCCTGTACTCAACTCCTCTTGTTATGTAGGCCAACAGGCCAAAACTGCACACAATACTCCAGGTGCGGTCTCACCAGGGCCCTGTACAACTGCAGAAGGACCTCTTTGCTCCTGTACTCAACTCCTCTTGCTATGAAGGCCAGCAAGAATGTCCTTCCTCAAATTAGGGGAACAAAACTGCACACAATACTCCAGGTGTGGTCTCACCAGGGCCCTGTACAACTGCAGAAGGACCTCTTTGCTCTGAAACTCAACTCCTCTTGTTATGAAGGCCAACAGGCCAAAACTGCATACAATACTCCAGGTGTGGTCTCACTAGGGCCCTGTACAACTGCAGAAGGACCTCTTTGCTCCTGTACTCAACTCCTCTTGTTATGAAGGCCAACAGGCCAAAACTGCACACAATACTCCGGGTGTGGTCTCACCAGGGCCCTGTACAACTGCAGAAGGACCTATTTGCTCCTGTACTCAACTCCTCTTGTTATGAAGGCCAACGGGCCAAAACTGCACACAATACTCCAGGTGTGGTCTCACCGGGGCCCTGTACATCCGGCCGTCCGTAGCAGCGACTACGGAGGGTTTATGGCCCTGACCACGGGTGAACAAGGAAGAGGACTGGCCGAACTTTGTTGACTTCCCCACAGTGAAGAACACTGTGGTAGATGTTTGCGTTAGATCTCATTGTGCATTGTGTGTCCTTTCTTAGTGTGTCGCTGCTCGCAAATTCATATCACTGCACCTACAAAGGACATCTACAAAGGACATTTATCTATCTATTTATTTATTTTTTGCTGTTGATAGAAGTACAAAAGTGTGGTACTTGAGTACCTAATACATACATTACCATTCTTGTGCAACTTCCTGTTTTTAATTTAATAATAAGAGAGCAGTGAAAGAAAAAGGGAAATAAAGGATGTCATCGAAACACAGAAACATCGACAATAGGTGCAGGAGTAGAGGCCATTCGGCCCTTCCAGCCTGCACCGCCATTCAATATGATCATGGCTGATCATCCAACTCAGTATCCCGTACCTGCCTTCTCTCCATACCCCCTGATCCCCTTAGCCACAAGGGCCACATCTAACGCCCTCTTAAATATAGCCAACGAACTGGCCTCAACTACCCTCTGTGGCAGAGAGTTCCAGAGACCCACCACTCTCTGTGTAAAGAATGTTTTCCTCATCTCGGTCCTAAAGGAATTCCCCCCTTATCCTTAAACTGGGACCCTTTGTTCTGAGGAAAGACATTCTTGCCACAGAGGGGGTACAGAGAAGGTTCACCAGACTGATTCCTGGGATGGCAGGACTTCCATATGAAGAAAGACCGGATAGACTCGGCTATGACTCGCTGGGATTTAGAAGATTGAGGGGGGATCTCATAGAGACTTACAAAATTCTTAAGGGGTTGGACAGGCTAGATGCAGGAAGATTGTTCCTGATGTTGGGGAGGTCCAGGACAAGGGGTCACACAGTTTAAGGATAAGGGGGAAGTCTTTTAGGACCGAGATGAGGAAAAAAAATATTTTCACACAGAGAGTGGTGAATCTGTGGAATTAATTCTCTGCCACAGAGGGTAGTTGAGGCCAGTTCATTGGCTATATTTGAGAGGGAGTTAGATGTGGCCCTTGTGGCTAAAGGGATCAGGGGGTATGGAGAGAAGGCAGGTACGGGATACTGAGTTGGATGATCAGCCATGATCATATTGAATGGCGGTGCAGGCTCGAAGGGCCGAATGGCCTCTACTACTGCACCTATTGTCTATGATTCTATGAAGACCTCCAAAACAAACACTTTAAACTCGCTAAAAATTTTTAAAAGGGTGAAAGGACTAAAAGGGCCTGTCCTACAAGCATGCAACTCCATGCGGCACGCGCGACCAAACCGGCAGCGAGGGCCGCGCGGGGGTCGGGTGAGTGGCGCAAAGTGAGGCGAACTTGGAGCAAAGTCTTAAAGGTAAGTTCGCCAGGACAGAGAGGGGCACACAGAGAGGGGCACAGAGGCACACACAGAGAGGGGCAATCAGCGAGGGACACAAAGAGAGGTACACGGGGGCGCAGAGGCACACACACACAGTGGGCCACGGAGGCACTCACAGAGAGGGGCAATCAGCGAGGGACACACAGAGAGGGACCCGGGGCACAGAGGCACACACACACACAGTGGGCCACGGAGCCACACACATAGAGGGTCACGGAGGCACGACGTCGAGACGGTGCGTAATGCGTCGAGGCGACTGCGAACCGACAAGCCGTTGCCGCGCGGAATTTTTGAACACGGTCATTTTTTCGGAGCCCCGCGCGATGTCGGGACGAACTCCGCACAATTCCGCACGGCTCCGGCGATCGAAGTGGGACCGGCCCCGCGACGCCGGACGGCTCGAGCGACCACGTTAGGTCGCGCTCATCGCATGGAGTCGCATGCTGGTGGGACGGACGGGCCCTTTAGCCATAATCGACGAGGCCTACTTAGGATGCAAGTGGCTGATTTTTTCCTCTGAGCCAAAAACGCTATTATAAGTCGGGAGGTCACGTTGCAGTTGTACAAGACGTCGGTGAGACCGCACTTGTCACTTGCCCTCCCCCCGTCGACTCCATCCAAGGGCCCAAGCAGTCGTTCCAGCTGAGGCAGAGGTTCACCTGCACCTCCCCCAACCTCATCTACTGTACTCGCTGCTCTAGATTTCGACTGCCCTACATCGGTTAGACCGGGCCCAGGCTCGGCGATCGCTTCGCCCAACACCTCCACCTCCGCTCGGTTCGCGACAACCGACCCGATCTCCCGGTGGCTCAGCACTTCGACCCCCCCCCCCCGTTCCCAATCCCAATCCCAATCCGACCTCTCTGTCCTGGGCCTCCTCCATGGCCAGAGTGAGGTCCCACCACAAATTGGAGGAGCAGCACCTCGTATTCCGCTTGGGCAGTCTGCGCCCCATCGGTACGAAGCTTGACTTCTCCAATTTCAGGTAGTCCCTGTTTGCTCCTCCCCTTCCCAGCTCTTCCTCAGCCCCGCTTCCTCCGCCTCTTCCTTTCTTCTTCCCGCCCACACATCAGTCTGAAGTTGAGTACAAAGTGCTGGAGTAACTCAGCGGGCCAGGCAGCTTCTCTTTTTTTTTAAATTAAAATTAATTTTTATTCATAGCGTATGTACATATGTTAATAAACGGCAAATTGGTTACAGAATCGGGGGAGTCCAGAACCAGGGGCCACACACACACACACACACAGTTTAAGAATAAGGGGTCGGCCGTTTAGAACGGAGACGAGGAAACACTTTTTCTCACAGAGAAACATGGAAACATAGACAATAGGTGCAGGAGTAGAGGCCATTCGGCCCTTCGAGCCTGCACCGCCATTCAATATGATCACGGCTGATCATCCAACTCAGTATCCCGTACCTGCCTTCTCTCCATACCCCCTGATCCCTTTAGCCACAAGGGCCACATCTCACTCCCTCTTAAATATAGCCAATGAACCGGCCTCAACTACCCTCTGTGGCAGAGAATTCCACAGATTCACCACTCTCTCTGTGTGAAAAATTGTTTCCTCATCTCGGTCCTAAAGTTGTGAGTCTGTGGAATTCTCTGCCTCAGAGGGCGGTGGAGGCCGGTTCTCTGGATGCTTTTTCAAGAGAGAGTTAGACAGGGCTCTTAAAGATAGCGGAGTCAGGGGATATGGGGAGAAGGCAGGAACGGGGTACTGATTGGGGATGATCAGCCGTGATCACAGTGAATGGCGGTGCTGGCTCGAAGGGCCGAATGGCCGACTCCTGCCCCTGTTGTCTATTGAATTCTTACATATTTTTGTTTTAAAGAAAAGAATTAACGAAAGAAAGAGATAACAGAAACTGGAAACAGCTGGAAAGAAAGAAAGGGGGAAAGATGGATTGCAAGTGTTAAGATTGTGGAGATAGATCGGGGATATGTTGAGTATAGTTTCTCATCCAACCCCAGACTCAAGGTTTGGCAACGGGGAGGTTTCTGGGCAGTCGGGTCACGTGTCCCACGCCCCGTACTGTCGCCACGCCACGCCACGCCACGCGGACTCCACGCGACGGACCGCGGGCCATCGTTTCCGGCGGAGCGGGCCCGGTAAAAACCCCGCCAAAAATCGCCAACTTCTGCACGAAACGCGCGCTTTCCCCGCCTGTTAAAAAAAACGCCACCAAAACGTTGGGTTTTTGCGCCGTAAAAATCCGTGGAAGTCCGGGGGGTTTAAGCGTGAGGGGGCATTTAAGCCGACTGCCGAATTCCAAAAGTGGGGATGAATGGCGGTAGATAGAAGCGAGAGCTGTAGGGACAACGACAGGTAGAGAGAGAGAGCGCTTGGCGGACATTGGCCGCGCAGATGGTCGCCATTGAAAATACCGGGAACTGTCGCCTTTGCTCGCTGCATTTCATCGACAGTAACTATCTAACCATATAACAATTACAGCACGGGAACAGGCCACTCGGCCCTTCCAGTCCGTGCCGACCATTTATTTTCCCCTAGTCCCATCTACCTGCACTCAGACCATACCCCTCCATTCCCTTCCCGTCCATATACCTATCCACTTTACTTTTAAATGTTAAAATCGATCCTGCCTCCACCACTTCTGCAGGAAGATCATTCCACACAGCCACCACTCTCTGAGTAAAGAAGTTCCCCCTCATGTTACCCCTAAACTTCTGTCCCTTAATTCTCATGTCATGCCCTCTTGTTTGAATCTTCCCTACCCTCAATGGGAAAAGCTTATCCACGTCAACTCTGTCTATCCTTTCACCATTTTAAATACCTCAATCAAGTCCCCCCCCTTAACCTTCTGCGCTCCAAAGAATAAAGACCCAACTTGTTCAACCTTTCTCTGTAACTTAGTTGCTGGAACCCAGGCAACATTCTAGTAAATCTCCTCTGTACTCTCTCTATTTTGTTGACATCCTACCTATAATTAGGCGACCAAAATTGTACACCATACTCCAGAATTGGTCTCACCAATGCCTTGTACAATTTTAACATGACTTCCCTACTCCTATATTCAATGCTCTGATTTATAAAGGCCAGCACACCAAAAGCTTTCTTTACCACCCTATCTACATGCGATTCCACCTTCAGGGAACTATGCACAGTTATTCCTAGATCCCTCTGTTCCACAGCATTCCTCAATTCCCTACCATTGACCATGTACGTCCTATTTTGATTTGTCCTGCCAAGATGTAGCACCTCACACTGATCAGCATTAAACTCCATCTGCCATCTTTCAGCCCACTCTTCCAAATGGCCCAAATCTCTCTGTAGACTTTGAAAGTCTACTTCATTATCCACAGCACCACCTATCTTAGTATCATCTGCATACTTACTTATCCAATTTTCCACCCCATCATCTAGATAATTGATGTACATGACAAACAGCAGTGGACCCAACACAGATCCCTGAGGCACCCCACTGGTCACCGGCCTCCAACCTGACAAACAGCCATCCACCATTACTCTCTGGCATCTCCCATTCAGCCACTGTTGAATCCATCTTGCTACTCCGCCATTAACACCCAAAGATTGAACCTTCTTAACCAACCTTCCATGGGGAACCTCGTCAAAGGCCTTACTGAAATCCATATAGACAACATCCACTGCTTTACCCTCATCATACCCTAGTAACCTCTTCAAAAAATGCAGAACGTTTGTCAAACATGACCTTCCAGGCACAAATCCATGTTGACAATTCCTGATCAGACCCTGTTTATCCAGATGCTTATATATATTATAGCATTAAACTCCATCTGCCATCTTTCAGCCCGCTCTTCCAAAAGGCCCGAATCTCTCAGTACTGACAGTAATGGCATTATTTGTGGTCTCTCTTGATTCCTTATGGAATAATTATGGAAATCGGGGTAAGCGTGAGAGGCGTTTAGCCGACTGCCGAATTCCAAAAGTGGGGTTGAAAGACGGCCAATGTTCGCCAAGCACTCTCGACCTGTCGTTGTCCCTTCTCGCGTCTATCTTTCAATCAATCATCCCCACTTTTGGACTTCTGAAGCCGCCTTAAAAGTCTCTCACGCTTACCCCGACTTCCACTAATTTTTACAGCGCAAAAAATTCAACGTTCTTGATTCCTTTGGCATCTAACAAGTTTCAGAAGTGATAAATCTGGCTGTAAAATGTTAAAATGGCCGGTGGTTCTCAAGTGGGTTTTCACATACAAAAAGATAACACCTTCTGACGCAAAATTTCACGGCCAGGTTTAACACTTCCGGCACTTTATAGATGCCAAAGGGATCAAGAAGAACCACAAGTAATGCCTCACTGTTGATGAAATACAGCCAGCAAACGGAGAATGTCCGCCAAGCACTCTCTCTCTACCTGTTGTTGTCCCACCAGCTCCCGCCTCTATCTCCCGTCTTTCATCCCCACTTTTTGGAATTCCGAAGTCGGCCAAATGCCTCTCACGCTCACCCCGACTTCCATAATTATTTCGTAAGGGAATCAAGAAAAAACCCACAAATAATGCCATTACTGTCGATGGACTTTGGAAGGAGTGGGATGGGGACCCCCGCAGTCCTGTTTATATCAACGGGTCGATGGTTGAAAGGGTCAAGAGCTTCAAATTCCTGGGCGTGCACATCTGTGAAGATCTTTCCTGGTCCGAGAACACAGTTGCAATTATTAAGAAAGCTCATCAGCGCCTCTACTTCCTGAGAAGATTACGGAGAGTCGGTCTGTCGAGGAGGACTCTCTCTAACTTCTACAGGAGCACAGTAGAGAGCTTGCTGACCGGTTGCATCGTGGCTTGGTTCGGCAACTTGAGCGCCCTGGGGCGGAAAAGACTACAAAAAGTAGTAAACACTGCCCAGTCCATCATCGGCTCTGACCTTCCTTCCATCGATCGAGGGGATCTATCGCAGTCGCTGCCTCAAAGAGGCTGGCAGCATCATCAAGGACCCACACCATCCTGGCCACACACTCATCTCCCTCCCGCTCCACCCCTTCCCCGGGCACTTTCCCTTGCAACCGCAAGAGATGCGACACTTGTCCCTTCACCTCCCCCCCCCCCCCTCCACTCCTTTCAGGGACCCAAGCAGCCCTTCCGGGT